>JAVFBX010242504.1:0-10357 GCA_034783855.1 Mopalia kennerleyi | reverse complement strand
CCCTGATTGTCTTGTCCTGAAAATATATTACACCATTAATTTCATGAATAAAGAATACAATTTGTGTATTCATTTAATCAAGGTTCTGCTAAACTAAAAAAAAAGTTAAGCAGTAGTTTGATAAGGCGTCCTGTTGCCTAGGTGTTCGCTGAGTGTATCATGGTTTCCCTTTACTGATAAGCTAACACTATATGAGTGAGATATTTGTCAGTATTAGTTTCTAGTCGAGAACTTGAATATAGTACACTTCCTAAATCTGTACGTCTTTGCTTCATACTGCGAACTCCATTTAATACAGAATGGGTCTCTCACAGCCATATTATAGTATTATAATTATAGTATTATAGTATGGCCTGTATTATAGTATGGCCTATATCAGTCCGTCTGAATGGCAAGAATCTGTTTTCAGAGCACAACTTGAAAACTGTTAGGCCTATTTTTAATAAACTTGGTAGACGTAGCTGTCATTGGGTGTAGTTGTGCACTTTGTTGTTATGAAGTAGAGTTTACAAACTAACAACTCCAATAACAGATACACATGGGTACATGGCAATTCAGTATTTTAAAACCATTGTCAAGGATTCTAGACAAAACAAAAACGAAATATTGAAACACCATGTATCCATGTGTAACTTTTACTGTAAGTTGACTCTACTTCATAATGGCAAAGTGCACATTTACAACATACACTGTATCTAAACAGTACAGTTGTGAATGGGTGGGGAAAGTTCCCAGGACTGACCATTATAGGTACCAATAAACACATGGTGTACAGTAAGTCCCTGCCTTCAGGGCACTCTACACCTGTTCACTTTAATTGTTTTTCAAGAGAACTTACCTTAGAACAAGACAGCAGCCATTTCTGATCATTACTAAAGGCTACATCTTCAACCCAGTCACCATGACCCTGTCAAAGGAAGAGATCAGAATCAAACACGAACATCACTACCTTGTTAATACAGACGTGCACGACAGGACCGAGAATCACCCCAAATTTGAATAATTACATTCAGCAATTCCAAATACCATGAAAGAACAGCTGGAACTAATATTGGGGTTGCCCAGTGGCTAAAGGAGAGAACAAAAAATCCACTGCTAAAAAGCATTGTGTGCTAATACAAGTGATTATTCATATGATGCTATAATTGTATGATTAATGATGGATATCAATTGGTCAGTCGGTCAAGTCAGAGATGACGTGGTTTTTAGTGTCAGGGTAAGGATTAGTTTAGGGCTAGGGTTAATATATTTATGTTCTATATCACATGAGGGACATGCTGATAGCCTGTCAGTTGTAGGAGCCCTCTGGCTAAGGGCAGTTTGTTTGAAGAGTAGCAATACTGTCCACCAAATGCAGAGTTGCATCCTTTTTACTAAAATATTTGATATTTTATGAATTTTATATATATGGACATCATTGTTTGCTGTGCAGCGAGCAGAGTGTCGTCAGATATACAAGAAGAAGTGCCAGTTTCTTCAGATTTAATCATCAACTCCCATGTAGCCTTGAATCTATTGATAATTTTATAGCTAAAGAATTTGTCATGGTAGATAGAACTGGGCAAGTATGCCTACAAGTTCAAGGTTAGCCTGTAGTAACCAGTCAAGATTGGAAAGAATTAAGAATACACAGCTTTCACTGATATGGCCTAGCCTCGGAGTTATCACCAAATGGCAGAGATGACTTCAACTCAAAATAGGATTAAAAGTTCAAAGCCTTGACTGATTTGTCCTAGCCCAAGGCAAAAATCTGTTGCATCAAATAATTTTTCACCGTGAGAGAAATAGCAGAAACCTAAATACAGGCTCCTTTAATTTGCTAACAGTTTTAATCTTGAGCTGCCTATCAGTAGATTTGTTTGTTTGATTGATTGATTGGGGTTTAATGTCATACTTAAGGGTATTTCACTTATATGACGACTGATTGTCCACTTAACCTTGTGTTTTACGTTGGAAAACCAGGAGGAAATTTCCTAAAAACCACCCCGGGATTGCCGGAGTCACAACGTGTGACTCACTCATATACCTGATGGTTGACAGGCAGACACGATCTGGTGAACGGTACATCGAAACAGGATTAGTCAGCGCACACACTACCACTTAGACACGGCTGCGCGCCACCTATCAGTAGAAGATATTCAATCTTAACAGATATCAGTATTATTAAAGTACCTGTAATTTGAGTTTCTGGACATTATTATCAACATCCCAAACCACAATAGAGGTATCATAGGATCCCGTGACCAGCTGCAGACCTACAACAACAACATAAGGCCAATCATCAAAATCATTTGTTTCAAGCTGAACAAGTACCGTAAATATTGTTTGATTTGTGTATTTTTAAAAGTTCTGGTGATTGGACATTTAATTCAAAAACCAGTCAAGACAATAGAGTAACTTCTTTAGGAGGATTTTCCCAGTGCCAATTATACTTACTAGTTAAGGGGGTTCCCACTATTTTGGCTTTTTGATTGGTTTAAAAGAAAAAGGACACCACAGTTGACTAATTCTGCAAATACGGTAAATCCCCTGAAATCGTTTCTACAAATTGTTTTACTAAGCTGAACCGCATTCTCAGTTTCTATTTCTAAAAGATAATGGAATTGGGTTGGCCAGTGTCTTAAAAGGGAGGTAAATCTGGTACTTAATGTAACAGTCAGTGTCCTCTCTCTCATTGACTCAATGGCTTGGTTATACCAGTTATATGAGTGACAGATTTATCTCCCTTTTTTAAGCACCCGCCAACCATATTGAACTTTAATTGTGTATGTAGCAGTTATCTTTCATATCAATGTGCTTAGTTTTAGACAATTATGACTCAAAGTACCCAACATTCTTTCGGCCCATCATCAATTCATACTGTGTTTGGAACAGAGATCCACAGTCCATAGGGCTGAAATTCACACCCATTGACATTGTGTTTAGCATATAGATCACGGTGTATAGGATGAACATTCCCACCCATTAACATAGTGTTTGGCCCAAAGATCACAGTGTATAGGATGAACATTCCCACCCATTAACATAGTGTTTGGCCCAAAGATCACAGTGCATAGGATGAACATTCCCACCCATTAACATAAACATTTTAACTTACCATCTTGACTAAATTGACAACTGCTGATGGAGCCATCATGGCCTTTAGATAAGGTATCCGGACCATGGGACCTACAAGTATTTCAAGAAAATAAAACACTTATTCAGTCATGATTGTGACATTTCTGAAATAAGTTATTAAAAGTTGTAAAACAAACTAAACCAGCAACATTTTGTACAAGAAAAAGTGCTACAAAAGATTGGTTTTTAACTAATTTATTGATTTTCTGAAGTCCAGGGCTATTTTCAAACACTTTTCTCAGTGTAAATTGGCTTTCTTTACATTACATTAAATACCATTTTTTTTAAATTAAACTTTCTTATTAAGGGCCATCTTTTGGATTGTGTTCATATTAATAAAGTTATTGAATGTAACAGAAACTGGACACCAAATCAAAATTTCCTGTAGTATTTTTCATATTTCTTACCGGTACATTCCTGTCGTCACATCCCAAATCTTTACAGTTTTGTCCCAGGATGCTGTAGCAAACTTCCTCTCATCTGGTGATAATGCACAACTGGAGATGATGTTTATATGCCCACTGAAAAAGAAAACAGACATACATGGATTATACATCCCATACCTGATCAACAATTTGCTACCATAAATGTCACAGACATTTTGATTGGCGTTTAGCATCATAACCAAACTTGAATATAATTACTCACATGACTATTGTGTATTATCTATGTAAATTTTTGAAAACCAGGGGACCAAACTAAAATGCATATTTGTTACTAACGGTCTAGGTGGCTCTCAGGGTGGTATTTACTGCTGATGATTCGGGCCATGATCCAGAGGGTCATGTGTTCAATTCGCGGACGGTTTTCAATCTGCAAAATTTTCTTAACTAGAGTCTTAAAAACACAACAATACCAAAAAGGAAGAGGATAACAACCCCATAGAATGCAATTGTTCAATTCCTGCATTTTCCATTCACCTCTCAGTGTGAAACACAGGTTAGCAAATAAATATTGCGCGACAAAAAATGACGAAGTGTCTTTATAGTAATACAATAATTTGAAAGATAATCTTACTGTAATCTCAATGTATTTGTTTTCGTTTTTAAGTCCCAGAAGTTTGTAGATTTATCCATGGATGTTGTGATAATTCGAGTGTCATTTGGAGAAAAAATACAACATGTCACTGTCCGACTGTGTAGATCTGAAAATAAAATAATTGACGTCCCTTTATCAGATATAGATCATTTCTGTATTTTATTAGGAAGGATTTGATCAAATTTGTGGACAGTGACTAACCTAGAAAAGTGAGAAATGAAAACTATTTACGGTAGAGACTTCACATTTGTTGCATTGTAAAGAGCAAGATGTGATCTAGTAAACCTTGTCTCATTTTTTATAAGTTCGTCCTTGATTTCTGAAAGTTGGATTTTACATTTTTATAAGACTTTTCAAGGTGTGATAGACAAAAAAATCCACTGTGATCGATCTAATCAAAATTTTTAAAAAATGAGGCACGGTTTACTAGTTCAAGGACTATTCTACTAGGTTAACTAATCTATTGAGTCTTATTGTTATTGCACTTCGAGAAATAAAACTTGAAAAATTCAGTCTTTTTATTTCCTGTACACATTTACTAATTTCGCAATATTTTTAGAAATAATAATGGGATTTTCACAACATTCATAAATATGTAATCCTGAGTATTCAAGCTTTCCAAACATTTATACATATATATGCTTCAGATTTATAATCTTCTGTATAATAGACTAAATACAGCAGGTGTTCTGAAAATCGAGCAAGGGGTCCAGCAAGACCTTAAGAAGGTATTGAGGTTTCTGCATCAGTTGGATGAGCACGGCTAAAATGCTTAAACACTCTGCGAGTACGCTGTACAAGCACTGACACATAGTCCCATTTAAGTACAATTGCCGATTTTCCCAATCATATGATTATTGTGCAGCATTTTATATTTCAACATATACTCATCACTATTACCATATAATAGTAAGTAAGTAAGTAAAACTATTGAGTCTGTACTTTTTTTGTCTGCTGAAGATAAATATTGATAATCGTGAAATCTACTCTTGTCCCACTGGTTCCAAGGGTACAGTGACCATGCCTTTAGTGTCCTGTTTGCGATCGGCGATAATGTCCGTGAAGTTAGCACCCGTTTCCCTTTTCCCTATTCCCGATTCAAAAAATTTGGAAAGGTCCATTTTGACATTATGGGTGATAGGTTGGGAAAAATATGCTTGGCAATGAATAGAGAATAGGGTACATTAATAAGGCATTGAAAGGTGTCGAACAGGGTAATATTTGTCTGAATTGGGTACAGGAACGGATGTAGGCTGGGAATAGGGCAATACATTCCGTCCAATAGGGTAACATTGATGTCAATAGGGTAATGAGTATTGGATATGCTTCAAACCTAGCAATAGGTTAACATAAGCATCTTGGTCGGAGTGTAGTCTCTTTTACATTATATCGGGAGTAAGGAAATGTGTATCATCAAATGGGGTAATACAGAAGTGAATAGGTTAATATGTATCTAATAGGCTCCAATGTGTGAACATTTATATCAATGGGGTATTACATGCATCATTGTAGATCACATTGAATCGGGAATAGGGAAATGGGTATCGTCGAATAGGGTAATACAGAAGTGAATAGGGTAACAGCTATGTATATGCTCCAATATTCGAATATAAATATCATTAGGGTATTACAGACGTCTTTGTAGATCAACAGTCCCACCCACATTGAATCGGGAATAGAGAAATGTGTATCGTCGAATAAGGTAACACTGATGTGAATAGGGCAACAAGTATTTTTTACGCACTAATATCCGTATATTAATAGCAAGAGGGTATATTAGGCGTCCTTGTAAATCAACGGTCTCAATCACATTGAATCGGGAATAGGGAAATGGGTATTGTCGAATAGGGTAATACTGATGTGAATAGGGTAACGGGCCGGCTGTGTATAAGCTCCAATATGCTAATATTTGTATCCATGGGTAGATCAACAGTCACACCTACATTGATTTAGAAGTAGGGAAACGGGTATCGTTGAATAGGGTATTACTGATTTGAGGAGGATAATATATAGTTGATAAGCTGCAATCTGCAAATATTTAAAGCAATATGGTATTGTTGGCATCCCTGTAGATCAACAGTCTCACCCACATTAAATCGGGAATAGGGAAATGTGTATCGTCAAATAGTGTAATATTGATGTGAATATGGTAATATATATACCATATGCTTCAATGCGAACGAGAACGTTTATATGAATAGGGTATTTTAGGCATCCTTGTGCATTTACAAGCTCATGCACATTGAATCGGGAATAGGAAAATGGGCATCGTCGAATGGGGCAATACTTTCCGTTCCATGGGATAATATTGGTGTTAATAGTCTAATGGGTATTGCATATATGCTTCAAATCTAGCAATAGGTTAACATAGTCATCTTGGCCAGTCTGTAGTCTCTTCTACATTATATCGGGAATAGGGTAATACAGATGTGAATAGGGTGTTATGTATTTAATAGGCTCCAATGTGCGAACATTTATATCAATGAGGTATTGCAGGCATAATTGTTGATCAACAGTCTCGCCCACATTGAATCGGGAATAGGGAAATGGGTATCGTTGAATAGGGTAATACTGATTTGAATAGGGTAATATATAGTAAATAACCTCCAATTGGCAAATATTGATATCAGTAGAGTATTATAGGCATCCTTGTTGATCAACAGTCTCACTCACATTGAATCGGGAGTAGGGAAATGGGTAACGTTGAATAGGGTAATACTGATTTGAATAGGGTAATATATAGCTGATAAGCTGCAATCTGCAAATATTGATAGCAAGAGGGTATTGTTGGTATCCTTGTAAATCAACAGTCTCACCCACATTGAATCGGGAAGAGGGAAATGGGTATCGTCGAATAGGGTAATATAGATGTGAATAGGGTAACAAGTATTTTATACGCGCCAATATGCGAATATGGAGATCAGTATGGTATTTTAGGCATCGCTGTAGATCAACAGTCTCACACACATTTAATCGGGAATAGGGAAATGGGTATCGTCGGATACGGTAATATTGATGTGAATATGGTAATATATATACCTTACGCTTCAACGCAAACGCAAACGTTTATATGAATAGGGTATTTTAGGCATCCTTGTACATTGACAAGCTCATGCATATTGAATCGGGAATATGAAAGTGAGTAACGTCGAATAGGGTAATACAGATGTGAATAGGGTAATATATCGTTAATAAGCTCCAATGGGCAAATACTGAAAGCAATAGGGTATTGTTGGCATTCCTGTGGATCAACAGTCTCACCCACATTGAATCGGGAAGAGGGAAATGGGTATCGTCGAATAGGGTAATACTGATGAGAATAGGGTAACAAGTATTTTATACGCGCCAATATGCGAATATAGAGATCAGTATGGTATTTTAGGCATCGCTGTAGATCAACAGTCTCGCCCACATTGAATCGGGAATAGGGAGATGGGTATCGTCGAATAAGGTAAGTGTTTCATATTGGCGCGTAAAAAATACTTCGATACACATTTCCCTATTCCCGATTTAATGTGGATGAGACTGTTGATGTACAAGGATGCCTATAGTACCCTACGGATATCAATATTTATATCTGTAAACCCGTACCCGGATATAATATTGACTTTTATACTTGTCACCGAAATTGGCATTTTTCAGAATATAAAGCTGGTATTGTGTTTCAGCCGTTGTTAAACTGTAAATATATGCGACTGTAAATCGCTATTCGACTTTTGCCAGTCTGCGCTTGATGTGTTGTTGTGGTAATCTCCCTGCAGGGGGACCATTTCCTGATCAACTATCTCGACTTGGGAGTTTGCCCTGCTGCGGCTGAACTTGCACAACATGTGCTATGGCTAAGCCAGTGTAATATACTCATATGGTTTTTGCATTCGTCTTAAAAGTCTGCACAAGACGATAGAAGA
The DNA here is from genome assembly GCA_034783855.1 of Mopalia kennerleyi. NCBI lineage: Eukaryota > Metazoa > Mollusca > Polyplacophora > Chitonida > Mopaliidae > Mopalia > Mopalia kennerleyi. The sequence goes on along the minus strand of JAVFBX010242504.1, from coordinate 2,294 downwards.
ACAAACAAAGGTTGAATACGGTCCCTTGTTGTGGTGAGAAATCGTTTCTCAGTAGTTTTGATACATATAACTCTTTTGTACATATGTAATATAAAAATCTATTTTACAAAAGTGACATTCTTGTTTACATATTTGAAACAGTTAAGTTTTTGCGTTTTATTTTGCTGATGTGACACACACGCACACATTTTTTTTTGTTCCACCTCCATATAACACGAAGGCACATCGCAGGCATTTTCTATAACATGGAGGCGTGTCGCAGGCATTTTCTATAACATTGCGCCACATCGAAGGCATTTTCTATAACACGGAGACACGTCGTAGGCAGTTTCTATAACATGGAGGCAAATCGTAGGCATTTTCTATAACATGGAGGCATCTCGCAGGAATTTTCTATAACAAGGAAGCACCTCGCAGGAATTTTCTATGACATGGAGGCACATCGCAGGCACTTTCTATAACATGGAAGCACATCGTAGGCAGTTTCTATAACATGGAGGAACATAGGAAGGCATTTTCTATAACATGGAGGAACATCGTAGGCATTTTCTATAACATGGAGACATATCGCAGATATTTTCTTAGCTTTTAATGTTTGCGCTGTCATTGGTCAGACTAATACTAATGGATAGAATAATAACAAACAGGAATGTTTATAATTGTTTACATCTTTGTATGTTTTATTTAATTAAAAAAATTTCAACGACTCAAGGAATCTTCTACCCAGCAGAACCAATAAGTAGTAACTGAGGGTGGTATATGTTATAGTATACAAATATCAAAAAATGTTCTTGGTGAAAAATTTACACACACAATTGTGAACGTAGAAACGCTTCGATGTTGGTTGTGATGAAAACTGCTATAATATCATTTGGTCATTTTGGTCATTATTGATTGATAACCGATTCGCTGCTATGTATCATCAAGGAGATCAGCAAAAAACAACTAAGAAATTCCCCCGACAACCGTTCTTAACCCAGATATTGGTGCCTTCCCAGCCGTAACTCTCGCCTGGAACACAAGCGGATCTGGAGAATTGATTGGATAGTGCTGCAGAGCTCACGATGTTCCCGATCGGGCAGCTTGCGTCCCGGTAGTTGTGACTACTGCAAGTATAGTATCCAAAGCTGCAAGACGCTGTTGTATCTAAAAATTAAAAGAAAAAATTGTTTGCTTATTTTGTTGATTGGGTTTTACATCGTACTCAAGGGTATTTTACTTATATGACCCCCATTTAAAGAGCATTAAACGCTTGCGTCGTGAGACAGTAAAATGTATACAAATTGGTGGTATTTAGCCACATTTAGTTTTGGTATAAAATAGAAAGACGCCCCCACCCCCACCCCAAGGTTCAGATTTAGGACAAAATAAGTTGCGCAATTATACATGATAAGACTTATAACATTGAATGGAGATTATCAGGTCTGATGTATAGAAAACATGATGTAAGTATATCTATAGTTAAGCGGGGTTTATTGTATACATTCTTGGTAACTTACCGTCAATGATAAATGATACACAGAGGACAAGGACACAGAGAGCTGCGACAGACTTCATTGTGGAGAGGAATATACTTCCTAACTGCAAAAATTGATAAAACAAGAAACTTCTTTGTTACTGAATCACAAAAAACGTCTTTGTTACTGAATCACAAGAAACGTCTTTGTTACTGAATCACAAGAAACGTATTTCTTACTGAATCACAAGAAACGTCTTTCTTACTGAATCACAAGAAACGTCTTTGTTACTCAATCACAAGAAACGTCTGTGTTACTGAATCACAAGAAACTTCTTTGTTACAGAATCACAAGAACCTTCTTTGATACTCAATCACAAGAAACGTCTTTGTTACTGAATCACAAGAAACGTCTTTGTTACAGAATCACAAGAACGCTTTGTTACTGAATCACAAGAAACTTTTTTGATACTGAATCACAAGAAACTAGTTTGATAGTGAACCACGATGAACACATTTTTGGCTGAATTATCAGAAATTCTAGTCTCCGTTTCTGAATCACGAGAAACTTCTGTTATTAAATCACAAATGGTTCGATAAAATGTATCTACAGATAATGTGTGTATAATTTAGGCAAACAATGCATCTAAGGGGTCGCTCGAATGTAGTTTAATGATATATATTTTGGAAAACATTTCTTCTCATTTTATCACAAGACTCGATCCCGTGAACACTACATCGAAGTAGGCTAAGAAACCACCAAAAATGAGGCACGGTTTACTAGTTAAAGGACCATTCTACTAGATCATCTAATTTATAGAGTCTTATCGTTATTTTA
>JAVFBX010242493.1:0-10358 GCA_034783855.1 Mopalia kennerleyi | reverse complement strand
GACAACAATCTTCTAAATGCCCATAAATCTTTTGTGAATTTATTATAACAATTACAAATGCCACAAAACATAATCATTCTTATGCCAAAGTACAGACTGGAATGTCCCTTTAGAGTCAACACTTTGAGTTTGGATTTGTCAGAAAAACTTTAAAATCTGAAGAGAATCTTGTTCCCTTGTATGATATAGGACTGCACAGTACCAGGGTTAAAGAGACAAAATTCATAACACTGAGTCAAAGACAACTCTACTCAAAGAGCAAACCAGCAGTAGAGTTTTATTGTGACTATGGAATTTTCCCGACACACTCCCAACTAACCCCAATGTACGAGGCAAACGTTTAAGCTCTTCTGTTTTGACTAAACTTTACAAAACAGGGAGCGGTTTTTATCACAGCAGAAATACTAACCCCCTAATTGAGTGTAAACAATGCCAGGGATCAGTCAAGTAAGTAATACAGGGTTAACTTCAAGACAGACTGATGAAATGTGTCTTGTAATACCATGTGAGTGGCCTCTCTCTTCCTCTGCTGTCAACCACAGAAAACAAGAACTAATCTCTTGGGAGGTTCAGCATTGGATTGAAACAGTTTCAGCCAGATTACTGTAATCTTCCTAAAGTTGAATTGCTTGAATTTAGTTTTATAACTTTAAACATTGTTATTTATTGGTGTTGAAGTCTTGTTGAAGATTATTTCACTATAAAAACATGTGAAAAAAAATAATATATACTAATACATATGTAAAATTTAACCTCCTGAAAATGAATTTAAAAGGGACAATTGTTGAGATTATACATCACTTGCATGGAAAAGAACAAAAAATAAATAAATATTGGACAAAAACTTTCTTATTTTTGCACAGAAGTATAATATTTAGAAGATAAATGACAAAATTGGGTATGGGCACTATATAACAATCAAACAAATACTATACAGTTTCCATGCATGTGGGTAATAAAGTAACCCCAAATTCTTCACGGCTTAAGCACCAACCACAATATACATTCCTGGAAGTCCCATATGCCACAGACTTAAGAGACTTGTACTTAGATGACAACTGATGAATTCATTTATTATTCTTTTTCAAGTAGCCTATACTTGCCGTTATCCCTGGGAAACTCATGCAACCATACAAGCCTAGTCACACAGTGAAATCCCATGTCTTGGGCAGAAATTTTGAAAATAATGTATGGCCTTATGTAAAATTTGGAGAGAAATGTGGGATCTAATAGTTTGTGTTTGTGAGAAATTGGACATTATATACAGGAGTGCATGGTCACTGTGGGTTGGCCTTTTCGACTGAAAGTAACTAAAAACCTGCTGACTTGAATACATATTTGCACTCTGGACTCAAAGTCCTAATATACAATGTTTTCACCATCTTGGATAGAAGTTATACAAAATCTAGGTTAAATAGCCATTACTGTCAGTGAAGGAGTCCAGTAAGTCACCCAGAAATAGAGATATTTATCTACGGATCAATGGAAACACTGCTTTTTGAAATGGAAAAACTGGTAGCTGTGATCTCTTGGACTCAAAACCATCTGGTATATGGACATTTGTCACTGTTGTACCGTAAATTATTTATTTTTTAAAATATTAATCCATAAAGATGTTGTTTCAAAATGTTAATAATTAAACGCTATTTCAAATTTATCAGCAAGCAAAAATCTTATTTAATAATTGAAATGTATACATACAGCTAACTTAACTTTTGTGATAATCAAGAACCACTCAAACACAGCATGGTCAGATTTAGGGTTCCTAATCACTTCTGCAAAAATACTCTAAATTAGAGATGAAATGAAATGTTTCAGAGAAGTTGAACTCAATCTGTTATTGTTAAGAATTACAGAATGCAAGTTTGACTATATATGATTGGGATTAATGTGTACTTAAGATTATTTCACTCATATAACGACATGTTAGCACCATGGTTTGAGGAAACCAACATTGACATAATGATCAAGGCAACAAAGGACAATCAAAACACACAATTCAAAGACATCACAAACAGATTGACATCTCGTTATTTTTCATCTTTGAGACAACCAGGAATGAGGAATCACCCCCCAACCGCCCTTCATAACGCAAGCAATTCTTACAATCTACACTTGAGCAGAAGTTATTTGTTTGATTGGGGTGGAATTAACCACTGCAATGATAAAATACGGTGGTAAATCAGGAAGAAACCTCACAAAAAACACCCCAATGATTTCCATAAATGAGGACGTAAACAAAGCTGTTACATGATTAACCCTATCTTCAATCCAATTGAACTTCTTACATGTACTTACAAAGAGATAGACAAACCCCAGAGTAGCTGTTGTAGTTGGTAATCAACTGTAAAGTAAAAAGTCTATTTAGTGTCTGTATAATGTGTCCAATAGCAGCTAAAGTAAATCAGTTATTGATAGGAGTCAATGTCTTATGAACCCGATTGGAGACAATTGAATATTGTAGCTTCAAACTTTTACCTTTTTCTGTTGAAATGGAATATGGCAAATACTAAATATTCTTGCGACAAATTAAATACCTTTTTAGTCAAGGGGCCGTTTAGCACCATGTCAATTGGACTTGTGTCATCCCCTGCATTTGATATACATTTCTGTGACAACAAATTTTATTATCCGTCAACGAAATTTGTTGTTGTTGAATTGCAGGGCAGGGGGAAAAAGACCACAGATTTAATTGCAGCTCGTAGGAGCTCATAGGATGATCATAAAAGTCTGTACACCCTTCAAATAACATCAATAACCGATAGTATTGTCGGTGCAGGGCATCAACAGGGCCAGGCAGATTAATTATAACTTTTCATATCATGTTTCAATGTACAGAGCTTCTGAAATAAACATATTAATATCAATATATGATGATCACAAACACTTTGTGGGAATAACAAACTAATTAAATTACTGAAAGTATTTTCCTCACAGTTCAGAACAATAGTAGTTAATAAATGGACATGAACAATATCATATTTATATGCATAGGCACAACATGAGCATAGCGTTCATTAAGTGTGTTCAGAGAGTAAAGAAAACATCCCACAACAAATTCTATTAGATAAGTGAATTGAATTAATTAGATGACTGGCTAAATCAACATTCCTTAGTAAATGTCTCCGGGCAAGCTGTATCCTTCAGTTACGTTATAAGTAACTGGGCACATTTTAACAACTGCCTAAGGGGAAACAATGATAATAATGAAACTTGACGCAACTGGTATTTACATGAAGCAAAACAATGGATTGGCCTTAGTGTGCATTTCCTGCTTCAATATATGCTTAAAACAAAAGGGGGAAAAGTCTCCAAAAAAAAATAAAAAGGAATTTTAAATACTTTTCATTTAAGGACCTTTAAGATGAGCCTAAAGTTTTGATAAAACTCTGGATTGCTACAACAGGGGCCTACTCAAAACACTCTAGCTGATACAGAACAGCACAGTGTGGTGATAACATGTATATATTTTAAAAACATGAAGAGAGAAAAATTTACTTGCCTCCACCAGGATTCGAACTAGATTTAAAAATGTAAACAACTGAACTTTGAATCTTGACTGTCAATGGCCACATAATCACCGTTATAAAACATGGTTTGCTTTCTCTGTTGTTGAGTTAATGATCTTCCAGTGTAGATAGCCACAGCTCGATTGAGCGTCAGACATGCTGCCAGCAATCAGATATACTCCAGGGTTTCAAGTTTGATCCTATTACAAATTTTACAAAAATATACCCACATTAAGATAACTGCTTGTGTCCAGCCCAAACTCCGGCTTAATATAATCACCAACAGTGTCCAGCCCTAACTGCTGCATTACATGTACTTAATATATCCGAATATATAAATGTGTAGCGACCTCTCAGTGCCCAGTGTAGCCCTACAACCTTCACCATCATTCACAACTATGCAGAATCTAGCAGGATTTCCCCTGATCATCCATGTGGAAAAAAAACTGTTTTGTAAAATATAAATATTTATTTGGTTGCCCAGTTCTCTGAGTTCTCATTATATTAGGTCTACATTAAAGACAAAGGGTGGCTTTGTTACAACGTTATACTGTCCGTTCAGAGATAATTTAAATACTGAATAAATTACTGTGATGTGATTAGAATAAGAAAACAGTGACATTGTCAAAAGGTCAGTCTAACTCTGATGTTTCGTCTTTAATTTTCTAGAGTTTTGAATATTATGTAAAAAACAATTTATTCTACTATTCTGCTATCAGGTTTTTCGAGTGCTATTATTACCTTTGTTCTCTTCAATTTTAACCTATGGCTGAAGGTAGAAGTTATTGCAATACTGTCTTTTCTTTGCAATTGCTTATTATTTAATTTCACAGACATGTATTTAACATGGTTACGTCAGTGTGATTTCACAACACTGTCATTTAAGCTAAATATCATAGGACACGGCGCAAAGTACCAATCAATCAGTCAATATTCTGTGTACGACTGTTTCAGTGATTAGTGTTTGACATCGCACTTTACGGTATTTCACTTGAGTTACCACAATTACACCTGCTATACTGTAGCTGTAGCTATACTTACATAACCATAAAATGTTTGCAGTATTAAAAAAATTAATATTCCTCCAATGTCCACCATAAACATATGGCTATTATTCAAAGAGCTGGATATCAAGTAAATCAGCTGATCAATGCAAGATTAAGAGGATGTAATTAATATTTATATATATTTTAACAAATAATAAAATGATAATATGATATAAAGATGAAGAGTCGAGACCAGTATAAATTGATAATGAAGAACAGTATTTGAGAGGCCAATCCTCCAACCAATAATAGTCCAAGAATAATGGACGTCAGACTTCAATGCACAAATTGACACCTCCAAACATCAAAGAGCTCCAGGCACTCGAAAATCCCTTTCTAATGTCCAAAAAGCCTGGACTGTAAAATCAAAATGGCCCATCAGTCCTTTTCAATTATATGCTTCTTGGCCATTATCTAACTTCTCCCTAACCATCGTTTATTGGCTCAAAAGCTGTTTTAAAAAAAATTCAAATTTAGTTTGCAAGATATTTTTTATACTATTAACAGGATTGATAAAATATAGTAATCATCTCCCATCAGTTTGAATAATGCTGAGATCACTTTAGTACATGTAGTGTTCTATTGAGCTAATTCAACTTTTATGTTTTGTAGTTTTTTGCATTTCTTCCTTCCTTTGGTTTTGTTAAATCCAAGTCATATCAATCTTAATCAACAGGCCTGATTTACAATATTACACAGAATTGAAAACTTAAGCAAAATTTATTAGATCACATAAAGTTCTTTAATCCCATTTTATTGTTGGGAAATTTACCTTTTATAGGTATACATGTATTTGTTTATCCAATCGGCAAAGGCAAGAATGTCAGCTATGTCAACCGTATTAATACATGAAAATGAATATCAACAACACGAAGGTGTGTGCTAATGAGTGGTCTATGTATGTAATTACAGTATATCAATTTCACCTGACAGGTAAATATATTTAGCTGACCATACTGGTTCACATAATTCTAACGATATATCAGATATAATTACTTCTCGAATCTTGACCAATACATATTACCTGGCTAATAAATCTATTTATGGCACGTCTTCTGATGGCTCCCATGCAATAGACCTTATTCGCTTTAATTCTGCTTGATGGGAGTATAACACCTTTCTCAAGGGTATTTAACTTTTATGACAATGGAGACTCAGAGATCACTTCTGTCGTATCTTAATACAGGTGTAAAAACAGAGGAGATGTAAAAACTGTGGAAAAACATAAGGCCTCACCCCTTATAACTGGGGTCACCTTATGCAACCTTTTCCAAAACCTAAAGTCGACTGTTGCAGGGCAAATATATAATGACCTCTAATATTTCCTCAATTTCTATTCACATACAGCATTGTTATGTTGGTTAGGAAATCAACACAAAAAATATGTTGAAATCAGCAATTTTCTGAGGCGCCAAATCAAGAGCTAATTTTTTTATATATTATTTTGTTAATTTGTAAACTGAGATAGAAAGCTGATGGGTAGAGAACAGGGAAAAAAATCCCTAAACATAACCCCAGAAGTCCCCCCTTTATCACACTAAGTGTGAATATGTTACCCTAATAATTCAAGCCGGAAAATTAAAGATAGAGAATCCCAGATGCTTAACAGTCAGTTTCCCCCCGTATCATCCCTGGAGAAATGGCACATAAAATACTGGAACATTTACACAATAGTAGTTTCTATCAGACTCAGAGTATAAAATAATAATTTCTAGATTATCTTAATTAATTTTCAACTGAATTTTTTTGTGTTTAAAATCTTTAGACAAGGAATTTTAGTTATATGAAGACAAAGTGCTCAAATAGTAAAAAGATCCACTTATACACAGCCACAAAACATGTCCTCATCGAAACAACCCCAACTCTGCTGGAAAAATAATATTCCTCCATTGTTGTGCACAGGCATCATTACAAGGATTGGAACATACTATCAGTTATAACCAAGAACTCTCTGTTAAAAAGTCCCACCCGAAAAAGTTCCAATAATCAGGGCGTTTACCCCAAGGGCATACAATACACCTGTCTGACATTCCTCATTGCCAAAAAAGCGAGACCTCTTCGCTTAAGTTACCAGATTTCAAACCCAAAGGTCATGAAGGGTGATATCTTACACAAACTTCAGACAAAACAAAGCTAAGAGATTACAGCCAATTGCCACGGTAACCAGATAACCGGAAGTACCACCACAGGTTCTAAGTTCAAAGACATGTCTAACCCAATTCACTTTTTCACAGTCATTTTTAATTTAGATCTCCCCTCTGACAACTGTACAGAAATTTGATATATGGAAGCCGGTAACTCTTACAGTTACCCATTATTATTACATTTTGCTGACTTATGCTACACATATCTACCATCCCAAACACTCATTAAGACAAGTGCAATGTATATATTTGAATGCACAAAAACACAATTTTGCTTGCAACATCTTGGTAAATACAGCACATCTGGCATTTAATTAAGCTAGCATTTAAACATTAAACCATAAAAAAACTTTATATATATATTCAAATATTGCAGATTTGCATGAATAGAAGTAATCAAATTTCTGCAGGCTACAGCTTAAAAAAAATATTTTAATGCTTTGTCAACATTAAGTCCTAGAAGTCCAGCCAAATGTTATTCTATAACAGTGCTAAACACCTCATTTCAGTAAAAAAGAGTGTAATCCACAAGTCTTGCTTGAGATTATTTGGACTTCTAGTTCTGAATTCAACTAAACAAAAACAATTATTTGACCTCAAGACAAACAAGTATATGTCCTGATGATTTGGTCATAAAAATCAGCGCACCATATCACCTCATCTTAGACAAAAGTAAGCTACTTTTCACAATTATGTAGATGTTATTTTTTGAATGCACGTATAATATTATGTCATAAATCTTTAAAAAATGCAATAGACTTCCCAAAATAGGGATCATCTTAAAACTTTGCCGAAGGGAAAGCTGAACGAAAAAAATAAGCAAAAGTTAAACCAGGAAAAGAATGTAATTGAATCCAAGGAAAAAACCTCAACAACTTTTTGCGGAAGAATTAGATGCCTACGGCCACACCCTGAAGAAGGTTTAAATTGAACTTCATTTCTAAAATCTAGTGCTTTTAAAACTATGGTTAATTAAACAAAACTTGGCAGCAATGCTGTCAAAGAGCTCGCCTGTTCGGCAAATAATGCATTCCTTTCGACTTACGACAAAAATGCAAAATAATTCAATGATGCATAAAGCTGGTTAGAGTAATTGATATGAGAATAATGAATCGAACTGACAATATCCCCCTCATTTCAAGTTGATATGAAATCCAGAGGAAGAGAACAAGAATATAAAGTCACCTACAGTGCCCCCACCTTAATACACCAGAAACCAGAGTCTTTCAACAAAGCATAGTATACTGACCAATGAATATATCACAAAACCTGAGTATACGGAATATGGATTTTTCAGGGAAACGGAAACTTCAGAACAGTTACCACTAAAAATAACAGGAACCTGAGTATATGGATTTATCAATGAAATGGAAACTTGAGAACAGTTACCATTAAAAATACCAGTAACCTGAGTATACGGAATATGGATTTATCAATGAAACGGAAACTTGAGAACAGTTACATGTACCACTAAAATACCAGGAACCCGAGTATACGGATTTATCAATGAAACGGAAACTTGAGAACAGTTACCATTAAAAATACCAGTAACCTGAGTATACGGATTTATCAATGAAACGGAAATTTGAGAACAGTTACCATTACAAATACCAGAAACCTGAGTATACGGAATATGAATTTCTCAATGAAACAGAAACTGGAGAACAGTTTCCACTAAAAATATCAGAAACCTGAGTATACGGATTTATCAATGAAACAGGACCTTGAGAACAGTTTCCACTAAAAATACAAGAAACCTGAGTATAGTAAGCTTATACTAACCTTATCAATATAGCACAAAAAAATGTAACATACAAATTATATTTATCACTTTTTTTGTAGCAGGAAACACTCATATAATATTAAGGGATAAAAAAAAGCAATTACACCCAAGAATAGATACAATACTAGAATTTGGCTGGAGGTAAAAGCAACAAAAAAAAAAGAAGAAGAAAAAACAAGGAAAAAATCACATAAAAGTCCAATGAGGAACAGAATGTCAACAGGTTTTCGGCGGAAGAAATTAATTGCCAAAGGCGATAACTGAGTGGAATTAATTTCAACATCATTTCCGATGGCTGCGCTTAAGCGTACAGGTAATATGTTCCAGGAAACCATGGGAAAAATAATACAGAGAAATTGACACATATATTGATATTAATGGTTGCATTTTGTGCACACTCTCTTTAAAGCAGCTTTACTGTTATCAAATATCTTAGTTTTAAACTTTGTAAAATACATATCTTTAAAATATTGCATTGTTCAAACAAGTTTGGTGTGTATTCAAATTCTAAGGATTTATTTAAAATAATATTAAAAAATTTCAATAATGATAAATTCTTACCTTCAATATTGGTAAAGTAAAGCCCAGACCAGTCTGCCAAATTCAAATTCCGTCCCTATATGAAGGCATTCAGTAATCAAGTAACTAATAAATTCCAACCACTGTACTCCTCAATACGTGTCAATTCAAAGGGCAGATAAATCTCAATGTCAGCTTTGCTCACAATGGGCAATTGCAAATCATAGGTTTGAGGTTTTTTTCAATTGATAACGTACATTGGCATTATCCTGATAGTTCAGGAATACCGTTTTCTGGTAATGAATTACGTCAGGGAGAAGCTATGCATTAATAACCTCCCTTCCTCCTCACGTATACGTGTATGATAGATTCTCCTCTCTATGAACCAATGAGTGTTAAAATATCAGCTATCATGTGGAACCGTAACATCTGTAGGCTATTGAGAGAGACAGCCGCTATCGAGATAAAAAATATAGGCCGATCGAAATTTACTCCTGCTCTTGGAGTATAATGATCGCGGGTGATCAGACAGGTGTCATATTAAGAGTGAGAGAGAGGAGGGGCACTCTAAGCAAAGGTCAGCCGTGGAACACATACCTATCAGTAACTATCAATTTACTCCCCTTAATTCAAGTCTTTACTTCACCAGATCAAAGTTCAAAGGGACTGTTTAAATGGAACAAGCCTTGGAGGAAAACTACAGACGCAGGTAGATCTAAATATACACAACATTTGCCTTGGTCATTATCTACTCATATATCGGATTAACATTAAAGGATGTACATATTGGATGAATACCTTTATAAATAATACATCTATACACCTATATATATATACATGTATGTACACAGCAGTATCTCACAATTTAACCTTCTATATTTTGTTTCTTTTTATTACAGAAAATTACATAACTATAAACATAGTAAAAGAAATTTGAATTATCAGCATTTAATCTGCTTGTTAACTCATACAATCATGGATTGATAAAAGCTATAAAAATCAATTTAAAGATTCAGGTAACTTCAAAATTCCAAAAAAATATAAAAAATACTTATAACTGATGAAATATTTAGTTTTTTTGTGGGGTACAAATTAATTCATATATATACATTTGCTGTCCAGATTACATGATGAATCATAAAACCAGATGGTTCATGGTGAATAATCAAATTTCAAGACTCCGGTAATTTCAAACTTTGATTCCTGGAGCCACATGGTGTTACTCACTCATATACCAGTTGGTCGACAGACAGACTTTAGCCAATGAATGGTAATCGGAGTAGGATTAGTAGGCAAACAGACTAACCACCAAGCTCTGAATTTGGACCCAACAAAATTGATCAGTTTGAGAATCAAT
>JAVFBX010242481.1:0-19838 GCA_034783855.1 Mopalia kennerleyi | reverse complement strand
TTTCTCGCCTCTTACGATCGACCGAGTAAGCCGAGGGAGTATTCTGCAGGACTGGCCAAACCGCTCCCCCACGGGGCCATATTATTTTATGGTTTATTGCAATCTATCGAAGAGGTAAATGTTAAACTACAAACCTACAGCTCCAAAACTGCCAAACTCACCGCACTTAAGGCGCAATTAAATTTTTGAAAGATTGTCCTAAGGCAGCAGGCCGAGAAATATCTGTACGGTTTTGTCCATCAACAAAAGACAGTTAACATACAAGGAGTTATCTGAAAACTTGGAAAGATTAATAAGCGAAGCAGGTGACGGCTCAGCAAAATCCCAATCTAATCTCGTGTCACGTCGGGTGCGGTACGCCTTTATGGAATGGGGAGAGCTTGTGAAGTATACCGGAAGGGTCATTTCACAGGTACCAGGATTCCAAAAAGGATCTTGACGGTTTCGTAACCTTGTTAAGACCTTTCTTGAATTTGGAAATTCTATTGACGAACACTACTGCAGGTTTTCCAGCACTTTGACCGATTCCTGGGTACGATTAAGTATCTACCACAAATTATTCCTTATTTGCATGAACTTAACGCACCTCTGTGGGAGTTACTACTTTTAAATGTTGAATGGCACTGGACAAAAACACCGAATACTCTGTAAAAAGCAATGCCTTATTGACTCGCCCTGCAGAGTAACTAGCCTATTTTGATGAAACAAACCTACCTAGTTGTGTGTAGATGCTTCCAAGATCGGCATGGGAGCAGTCGGGTACTAACTCGATAAACCTATAGCTAATGATTCTAAAACATTTACGAAAGCCAAGGAAAATTATTCTCGAATTGAAAAAGAAGCTTTGTCTGTTGTCTGAGATTTCACAAGTTCATTCATGCTATATATCTATTGAAACTGATAAGAAGCCTTTTGAATTCTATTTTACGAAGTCATTAGAAAAATGAAATAAAATGTGAAACCCAGGCTGAGGAGCAGTTACAGAAATTAAATTAAACAATTGTTTCGGGATGGCCACCGATGATAAAGCAGGTATCGTCGATAATTAGACAATTTTGCAATGTTCGAGGAGAGTAATGTTGTCCGACTCCATCCTTTATCGTTTAATGTTGTTATTCGTAAATCCACAAGTCAAACATGCTACATAAAATACATATAGGTCATCTTGGTATTGATAAATTCCTTCGCCCCTCACGAAGTGTAATGTTTTGGCCTGGCATATTTCGCGAAATTGAGAGCCTTTTCTTTTTCCACTTGTATTAAATATAGGTGTAACAATCCTAAGGAACCATTGCCATCCAGTACTGTTCCAGAGCGACTATGGTTAAATCTTAGCCTCTTATCTTTTTAAGCGTCAGTTAGCATTACTTATAAATTGTTGATTACTATTCTAGTTATTTTTTAATTACTTTGATTTCCAATACTTCCAGCTCCACTGTATAATGGAATATCAGATGAGATGGTCTTAGAAGGCGGTCTCTAGTACTCAAATGCGGAGTAATAGCTTTTCGCTGATGATCGGGTGTTTACAAACAAAATGATATCTCCATACGTTCCACGAGTCAATTGGTTAGCTCAGAAAAGTGTGCAAACTGCTAAATGGTTATAAACTGTTAGGAAATGATTTCCTAAATTAAAAAAGTTAAAAATAATATGTGGTAAACAAATGTGTTCTGATAATAAATGCAATTTTGGTTTGATTCAGTATGCTTTACTATCCTGTTAGAACAATAGGCTTCAGACATTTTCCTATGAATGCAGTATTGGGGAGTCTGGTTTTGATTTTGTTTGTTTGTTTGATTGGTGTTTTTAAGTTGTACTCAAGGGTGTTTCACTTATATGACGACGGATTGTCCACTTCACACTGTTCCTTGCCCTAGTATGGGAAGAAACCTTGTAAAAACCACCCCCGCGATTGCCGGAGCCACATCTTGTGACTCACTCATATACCTGAGGGTTGACAGACGGACTCGATCCCGTGAACGGTACATCGCAGTAGGCGTTTGAAAGCGCACTCGCTATAACCACTACGCACGGCCGCGGAGGGAAACGGATTGGAGTCATCCGGACGAACGGACAGACAGATTATAAAAATGACGAATCCGTAGTAGCAACAGGCACAACTACAATGAAAGGTTTAAGTGCCTACCAAGTCCCACAAAGAAAGGCCTTATAGTTTTTTAGTTCTGCTCCGGAAACTGACTGGAGCCATCCAGACAAACGAACAGACAGACGGACAGGATGAATCCGTAATAGCAAGAGGCACAACTACAGTTAATGGTTAATGTGCCTACCAAGCTTAATTAAGATTGGCTTAATAGTTGTTGAGTTTTCTTCCGGAAACGTATTGGAGCCATCCTGTCAGGTCAGACGGACACACAGACGGACTGATTTTCAAAATGATGAATCCATATTACGCAAAAGGCACAACTACAGTAAATGGTTAATGTGCCTACCAAATTTCATAAAGATTGGTGTTATAGTTGTCGAGTTCTGCCCGCGGAAACGGATTGGAGCCAACAGTACGGACGGACGCTGATCATATCATATTACGACCGATTTCATCGGGCGTATAAAAATAGTCGTTTATACCAATAGTTACATCCGTACAAATATAGGTAGCTGTTCTTCTGTTCTCTTTCAGGAAAGAAATAAACCCCAGTTAACTCACAATCGACTCCTCTCAGACTCCATAATAAATGATAATGGTGGATTTATGTCAAAATTGTGATGTTTGCTGAACGCAAGAGAGGATTGAAAGCGGTAAAAAAACTGTAAAGAGAAGACAGAATCGAATTACAAAAATGTCAAGGTGCACATTAAAGATATGGCAATTTAAAATGTCAGTATATGTAAGACGTACCCCAAGTTGTCTCCCATGGACCTGAATGTCAAGAGTTACTCCCCCTTATCCATCACAATCTGTGAGTTATATTAAAAATAGGCTGCAATAACGCTGTAGGCCTATCAGTTAATGTTTAGATAATATAAATCACCAAAGGTCCACAAAGTTTTAATCCCAATAGGGGCAAATAACAGACATAGTGTGAGCAAATTAGCAAAAGATTACGTTAAATTAATGTTCCGAATGGCATTGGAATAACTGGTTGCGCAATACCCACACACATTTGCTTCGACAATACGGTCAAGCCCACTGAAACGAAAGACTGCAGTAATATACCAATAGTCACTTGGCAGTCAACACACATGTCACCGTTATAACCGGTCTAAAGTTACTAAAACAAAAATGTATAGTTACACTGTGGTAGCTGTAGGTTTTCAGGAGAATAAAGAGGGATTTAGTTTACGGAACACTGTAATTGACAATACAGTACAGCAGCTACGGGGTCCAATGTAGGCATTTTTACACCAAAGAGTGTTTTGATATAAGCTATTACTAATTTCATAGATACATGGTGCTCTATAGGTCTTAGTATATTTACTTGAATAAGGTAAGACTTATTCGTATTCTTAATCATTTCTATTTTATATAAGCATTACCTTTTTGAATGCATTTACAGTTTTTACCACTAATAGTTTATATCTGTTGACGTTGTATTGAATAAATTTAAAAAAATGTATGTATGTCTTACTGAGTCAATATATTCTATTCATTAATGCCCTGCTGGGTCTATATATTCCCTGGTCTATATATTCTCTGTGTTAATGTCTTGCTGACTCTATACATTATACGTATTAATAACTTGCTGAGTATATAATATTCAATGTAAAACTGTCCTGCTGAGTATATAATTTATGTATTGATGTTCTGCTGCGTCTATATATTATATGTATTGACCTGCTGAGGCATTATACATTTTAATGTTATGCTGAGCGTATACATTCTATGTATCAATGTCCTGCTGAAAATATATTTTATATAATATAATGTCTTGCCGATTCAATATTGTATATGTATTAATTTTTCGCTGAGTCTATATATTATATGTATTAATGTCCTGTTGAGTCTTAATATTCTATGTAATACTGTCATGCTGGGACAATACGTTCTATGTAATAGTGTTCTGTTGATTCTAAATATTATATGTATTAATGTCCTGCTTAGTCAATAATTCTGTGCTTTATGTCCTATCGGGTCTAATTATTCTGTGCTTTAACGTTCTGCTGGGGGTATGTCTTCTATGGATTAATGTTATGCTTAGTCTATACATTCTCTGTTTTATTGTCCTGCTGAGTCTTTATATTATATGTATTAATGTCCTATTGAGTAAATACATTCTCTGGATATATGTTATGCAGAGCCTATATATTCTATGTATTAATGTCCTGCTGACCTTATACATTGTCTGTTGTAATATCCTGCTGAGTTTTTATATTCTATGTATTAATGGACTGCTGGGTCAATATATTCTATGTATTAATGTCATGCTGGGTCTATAATTCTATGTTTTAACGTTCTGCTGGGCGTATGTATTGTATGGATTAATGTCATGCTGGGTCAATAATTCTATTTTTTATGTCCTGCTGACTGACTATGTTCTATATATTAATATATTTCTGTTTGTTTGTTTGTGTGATTATGGTTTTACGTCGCACTCCAGGGTATTTCACTTATATGACGACGGATTGTCCACTTCACACTTTTCCTGGCATAATTTCGGTGGCAAACCAGCTCCGAGAATCCAGATTTTTCTCTCACTAGCAATAATAAAGATCCTTCTCAAATGTCCAAGTAATCTATGAGTCCTGCAAAGTATCAGGTTTGACACCGGCGACGTTTTGGCAAGAGAATTATATGTCAGGCTTGGTAGAGAATTTCTGCTCTGCTTTGGCGTCCGTCTGCACGAAATAAGCCCTCTTGTAGAAACAGGTCTTATCTGTATAATTTGCTGGTGTTTTGTGTTCCTAGAGATTTTGAAGATATTTCAAGAGCCTTTATCTCACCAGAGAAGTGTTGGTTCTGTGTTAACTGTAGGATGACAAACTCTTCTATAGCCTTTGTAAACTGATCAGCAGATATAGTGCCAGGTAAGCTGATCAGCAGATATAGTGCCAGGTAAGTAACATTTCTTTCCTATTTTCTGTTATTGTTACATAACTGAAATGTATATAAGTTTGACTATTTGATATTTTCCTGATGATGACTACATACAAAAGCCGAAATATAGAATGCCAAAATGACTTCAATATTCGGAGTTGCGTTTATTTTATTCTACGCTAAGTTGATCTGTGGTCGTACTTTATATGTCAGGAAAGAGGAAGACTTTAAGATCCTAAATATAATGTTATATCATGATTCAGTTTATTTTACAGCGATGATTCAAGTCCTATGGACTTTATTCCCGCGATTCTCCTGTTAATTCTAAGACCCTTTTTGTATTGTATATCTCTTGGTGAATAAATCAAATGAAATGAAATGGATTGCGTCTGGACTTCCTAGTGGCCCTGTCCTATCATCAAATAGCGATCCAGCTCCAGGATCCACATTAGGTATGGGAATGTCTCTTAGGTGGGGTCACTGAGAAATGTCGTCTTTGGTAGGCATTATGCCTGTAGTGATAGGAAGTTTCTCTTTAGTGTTTGTCTTCGTTACGTCGACCAGTTCACTGTCTTGTTGACGTCCAATCTGAAGACCTTTGATGATAAAAGTATCCATGTTGTAGGGTTGGTCCATCGTGTTTAACGTGACTTTAAACTTTCCACCTTGACCACCAAGCTGACGTACTATATCCTCGGAGACAAGAGCTACACTACTGTCTGGGTACAGAAATGCGTGTGTTTTGACTGTTCAAAATGTTCTCTTCTAATGTTTCCGGCATTCATACTACTGTCGACATTAATAGAAGAAGGTTGGATTGTAGAATTGTGTCCCTACCATGTAACTGGCCTTTGCAAGGTACGATCACAAGGTTAGTTAGGGTTAGTTTTAGGGTTAGTCTTAGGGTTAGTTGGGGTTAGTTTAGGGGTAATGTTTAGTTTTTCGGCTAGGGCTAGTTTTACGGTTAGATTTAGTTAGGTTGTTTAGTAAAGTGATGGACCAATTCTACAGCTGCCCCTGAAGGAATGAAACGATGAAGGTCGTCTCTGGTCTGGCTGATCTTTCCCGGTGACGAATTGTTGGGTGTTTTTTTTTTTACAGAGTCCACATGCTGGTCATCTACTACAGTCTTTCTTTAGATGACCTCATCGAAGCGACTCAAACATAGTCTATTAGTCTTTAAGAAAGATGCAGTTTCTTCAAGTGGTATTTGGGAAACGGCGCCACAGACCTCTAGTGGATGACGTACACTGTGACAAAACATGTATGGTGGTGTGAAAGATATGTGAATCGTACTATCTGGTCATTTCTCTTTACCTGTTGTACTATGTTACGCCAGCGATCGTCAAGGTAGAAGATTATCATAGCGTGTTTACTGTTAAAAGCAATTCATACTCGGTAAGAAATAATGCGTATTCATCAAGGGATTTTGGATTATCTAGTTTTATTGTCAATAAATGAAGCATAAGTTCGTCCATTGTTTCTGAATTAACACCCACTTGTACTTCAAACTTACGAATAACTTCATATAGTGCAGTGGGTCACAGCCGAATTTTTGAATTTCAGGACGCGGCTGTTAACTGGTCCAAAGTTGTTTGGACTCCTTCAGGCTTGTACGTTTGTTGATTGTCCTTGTTTTTTTTTGGGTAGGATTTATCCAAAACTTTTGATCGAGCATTTGCTATCGCTATCTTTGTATTTATTTCAATGCTTCTTATTTTGATGTTAAAGGGAAAGACAACTGTTTGTCGACCTAAACTTATTATTTTTATTGCATATTTTCAAAGACATTCGTCTATATTGCACTTGCAATCGAATAAGCATAGCCATTAATTAGTTAATTTAAAAAAAACGGAACTGACGGCATTGTTAGAAAACACGGTAGCTATATCATCTTGTTGTGGCTGTCGCTAATTGCCTGCACTGGTGGTTGCTTTCATATAAAGCCGAAAGTGAGGGTTCTGTCCCAGAACAGACAACCGCTTGTACACATCAACCTGGTACTTAAATATTCAAAACAGGATTTTTTAAAACTGCATGTCGGAAAAAAATATGGTCAAGGTATGTGTTACTTAAAGAGCTATTTTGAAATGCATATAACAGATTAACATGGCGCTTTGATCAAGCTTGTGTATACGCAGTGTTGTTACAGATGCCTTCTATTGCATCCATAGGCAAACTGACACACTGGTGACCAACCGTGTTTTCGAACAATGACGTCAGGCCCACCTTTTTAATTAACTAATTAACGGCTATACTTTGGAATGCAAGTGCAATTCAGCTGTTTTTCTTTGAAAATATCAAATAAAAAATTAGTTTAAGTAGAAAAACAGTTGTCTTTCCCGTTATATCAACATGATCGTGTTCTAATAGTCTGTTTTATAAAAAAAAAAAAATCTGATTTAGCCTTAAATTCCGCCATGTGGCGATCTTCCTTCAGACGAGCTGACCTACCTGAACCCATCAAAGATGATCCACTTCTTCTTGAATGGATTGAACCGTTTCTGACATTAGATATACTGTCAATAGCTTAACCATCGGATTGTCTTGGGATTTTTGGACGGTTAAGATGAAAACCAATGATCTATTTTGTCTTTGAATCTTTTCAGTCTATTTAACTCTTTGTTGAATATATTTTCATTTTCAGGTAAAAGGACAGAAAAAAGGTTGTCATATAATTGTATAAAAATTTCAAACAAAATCGTCTTTTCAGAATGTACAGTTCTTAAAGAATCCAATGAAGATTAAATATTCAATATGTTCACACTTTGTATTTATGTATCTTGTTAAACGTATTAGCTTCCTCTCGTAGATGTCACGTGCGTATTCCATACCTTTTTTTGTCATCTTTCTCCCTTTTTTTTTACCTCTATCATCAACTGCACTCATGTTATAAGTATGGTTGCTTTGACCATCAATAGATTTGGCAGTCAATCACTGTATAAAGTTCATCGCTTGCTTGATATCCCTCAATCAAAACGTCTATGCTGTTGGGAATACCAATATAATAACTAAAAATTACGTAAATGCAGCTCATTTTGATTCTTTACTAGCCTATACTTCGATAACAGTTTGTTTCATTTGTGTACTGTTGAAGGGCTTGTTTACATTATATAAGTGCATCGAAGTTTTATCTGAGTAATTCCCCCTAAATAAAGATGTATTTACTCAGTCAGAGTTAGTTCCCTTTAATCACAAATGGAAACTATAAGAAATCTATTCTGGTCCATAATAATAATTTCTGCTGAGTCTATATATTCTATGCACTTATATCCTGTAGAGTTTACAATGTATTAGTAAACACGCTGCCGAGTGTTACGGCACACTTACTCTTAAATTCACTTGTCCTCGCTCTCCATTTTTGAACCGAAATTTTTTTATCTGAACTCAGTAAACATAACTAACATAACAGCTTACCTGTACGGCGGCTCATAGGAGACATGAATTTCTCTTTTAGTGTTTCGCATTTTAAAAAAAATTTCTAACAGCCCCAAAATTAATTTTTACCCGCCCTGAAATTAGTTTCCATGCAACAGTACCGAAATTGAGTTTCTTACTGTACCGTACTCTGAAAGACGTGGCGCCATTAGAGAGCGAGTCGACTGAAACAGCTGATGTTCAGTATGCCTGTTCCTGTTGAGTGTGTGTTTGTTTGATTGGGAGTAGTATAGAGTGAGCAACTCGGCGCATATTTGCTACTACATAATAAGGAATGGTTCAACGTTATCAAGTCTTAATTGTTTACTAAATAAATAGTGGTGGGGGATCGTTTTGGTCCCCCATTACTATTTATGTAGTATTTTATTACATACAAAGAAGGATCATACGTTATAATGTACTAAGGTGCCGCTTCTTAGTACATGATAAGTAAGGTATATGTTAATGATAAGTGGCTGGCCGGCGTCTGTGACGTGACTTCACAGGTTGTAGGTGATGACTTCATGAGGGGTGCAAGGCAAGTGTGTCGTCGGTTTTTTTAAGAATTCTGGCAGTTGCATAATGTACAAGTCATTGACTGAATTTTGGAGAGGGTTGACCCTAGTGCTATTGAGGCAAGTAGGCTGTCTTCCCGTGATGCTTTGTGCGATTTGTGTCTGGGCATTTGAGCTACCATTTGCTATTACATCATAAGGAAGGGTTGTTACCCTTCATGTAATGGGAACCGGTGGGTAACAGCGAACGACTGACAGAGAGGGTTGACCCTGGTGCTGTCATGGGGTGGTGTGGGTGTTTTCCTGTGATTCTTTGCTCGCAATTGTGTAGAAATTTAGGTCATTTGGGCTAGCATTTGCTATGACATCATAAGGAAGAATTTTTACTTATCATGTAGTGGGAAGCGGATGGTTAACAGCGCATGACTAAAAACGAAGGGTTGCCATAGTGTTGTCATGGGATGCTGTTGGTGTCTCCCCGTTATGCTTTGCGCACGACGGACTCTCGCGAGAGTTGCCGAGTTGTGACGAAATTTGGAATTGGGTCACGACAATGACAGGAGGAGTAATCTCCCTTAGCTACACATCACCAACATAGCGAACACACCGTCACAGCATGTCTGCTGTTGTTTAGCTGTCTGGTAATCTTATCTGATGCTATGTACGCGGCGGATTCTCTTGAGATGTGACGAGATTTAACATGAGGTGCTGTGAGGTCACAACATTGACAGGAAGAATGACCTCCCTTAACTACACATCACCTCCATGGCGGCCACACCATCACAGCACGTTTCTGTCATGTGACCGCGTCGAACCGAACAGCGGCGGCGGCAGCGTGTCGAAGCAGAACGCATCAGCAGTACGTCGTGGCGTCGTGACACATGCGCATTACATGTGCAACGACGCGTACTGGCACATGCGCATTTACCACGACGCCACCACGCCACGATGTACTGCTGCGGCGTACTGCGGGGTTGTGATGGCGTTCTTTGGCGACGTGCGGCATCAGTTCTGCGGCATATTGCGGCATTCTGCATTATCAACATGTTTTCATCAATGTGGGTGTGTCTTTCAAAAGTTAAAAATGAATTTCGAAGAAAGGGTCATCCCCAAACTAACAGCAAACGTTTTGCATGCTTGTAGCCAGTTCTCATTTTTTTAAAACCACCGCCGTGTTACCTTCATGACATCGCTTGGTCACAAAGTAGGAACATCTTGTGGAGTGATGTTCTGTAAACTATCGAAAATTGAGCAGTCGCCAAGCGAACTGCAGCAGTATAAATACCCTGGGACTATATGCTTGTATGTCATTCAGCTGTAGATCAATGCAATTCTTTTCCAAAGTAACTAACAAATAAAACTATTCTTAAATCAAAAATGTTTCCATTTTATGTTAACCGACATGACACATTAAGCAGCAGGATTGTCACGTACCTGTGGCTTAATGTATAGGTCCTGCCTGTGACTTCCTAGTAAAAGAGTGAAGGCGCTGGTTTATCCAAAGATAAATGGTGCTTTATGTTCACAAAATTGTCAGTTCATTCCCAGAGATCTTACAGTATTTGAGAAAAATGACGGTGAAAATGTCAATTGTTAAAGGAAGGGTAATCCGTAAAATGTTGGCAACCTTGCTGCCAGTCATTTCGCCTTAATTTTACGGTGAATACTTTACAGCTTTTAACTATCATTATCTTCATTTGACAAATTCAATGCTTACATTCTCTTTCTTGTTTAACCGGTTTGTACTTTAGTTCATTGGAACCTATGTGTAGCTATTTCTCCAACTTTTCAGCCAGTTTCAAACTTCTGAACAGCATGCCGTTATTTTAAATAGCTTTCCAGTACAAGAGTTCGCGTTAGTTTTTCTTCGCTCATCTCACATACACAGTTAAGTGATTGATTGATTGGTGTTTTATACCGCATTTCACTTATATGACGGCGGTGTGTTCCAACAGCAATTGAAACTAGCAAAACCAAGATGTGAGGTGTTTCCATAATGTTGGAAAGTTAATTTTCCTCCAGTGCTAAGTAAAGACAAACTACCCTGGCCAGAGGGTTACACAGTTGGGTGTACAATCGGCTGAGATTTCCTCACTGTGAAAACGATTCTCGGTTAAATTGCTTGTGTTAAACTTTCGCAGCTAAAGATATGCGTCATTCGAGAGTAGATTAATTACCAGTCTCTTTTCCTGGAGAACTATTTTGTAAAACAAATCTTTAAACATGATTAATTTAACTCACAGTTACTATGGATAGCATAACGTCATTGCAAAAAGGGAGATAATTAGATCTCTTCAGTTCCACACACATTAAACACATAGATGTCATCAGTTGCCGATGTATTTGAAGACGGCATGAAGTTTTTTGGGGAGATTTGCAAATTGTCCTGTGTTGTAAATAAGATCAGGATATGTTCTTTCTATTTGCCTATGATTTAAATAAACCTAGCGCATTTCCTATGGCTATATGATACCCAAATTTAGATAAGAAGTTCACGTTTAACGTTGCCAGTGTTGAACCTGTTCATACGTTTGAACAAGCCTACAATGCCTGTGGGAACGTGCCTGGCGCTAGGTATACAAAAGACGTCACCATGACGCAAATTGTCAACGGGAAGCTGTTAAACCATGGACCGAGGTTATAAGAACTTGAGCAAGTCCGAGTCTGTGCTCAAACTCTTGCTTCCCTGAGATTTTGTTTGACACTGATAAACTGTTTTGACCATTATAAACGTCTGATTTCAAAATCAAATCGAAAAGGCATTTTCAAAGTCATTTGCAGCCATCTAATTATTAAAACAACTCTGCAGTCCCGTTGAGTACAGTCTTGAGAATGGTCTGAAGCTTGCTCAGGATTCGTGCTCAGCTTAGCATCTTCAAACTTTATCTTCAAATATATATTAAAAAATAGCATGGCCTTACCCTGTCATAAACCATCTCGGTTTCTTCCTTAGACATTGTTGGTCAAAATCAACCATTTATTAGCAGTACCACACTCGCTTTGAATCTCTTCCGTGGTAATTAGTTCATGCACATTCAACGTTATTTAGTATTCAGAGGCAGACCGTATTTCCGTAGTTTTCAAAGGGCTATACCTAGTATTTCGATATACTGTATAGTTTATTGGATACGAATTCGCATCTAAGCTGGGCACAGAAAGCTTTCTCAATTTTTGTAACACCTAGGTTTTCGAACACGGACTCCGGAGTCGAATCAATTAAGCATGAAATATCATCTTGCGCACACTCAAGGACGTGTATACCCTCGGCCCCGGGGCCCGACTTTGAGCATTCTCAAGTCAGAGATTGTGGTTGAACTCTTGGGATCGTGCTCCTTTGATGGTGCACCTATTAGATGGTTATAAAAGGTCTTGAACAATACTCATACGAGTACAAAATCAACGAATATGCCATCTCTTCCCAATGTTTTGTTATAACCTCGGATTTCGAACACAGACTCCAGAGACGACTCAACTGAGCACGAAATATCATCTTGAGAATTCTCAAGGATATTTATAACCTCGAACCCTGAACTGGCTGCAGTCAGTAAAGGTGTGAACGGACACATTCCATGTCGGCTTGTGGCCATATAACACACTTGTCCTGTGTGCAGTAATTTTCCCAATTAGCTTAAAATTTTAAACGGTTCAGATTTTAGCTGGTTTAAAATGTGGTTGCTTGAACTGACATTTTGGCTATGATAGAGAATATGTCAATACGCAACGTGAAATAAAAGGCTATTCAACAAATAACGAAACATCCGTGTACACTCTTAGACAAATTATGGCTCTAATGGAACCATTAAGGCTTTTAGTTATTAGTATGGTGGAACCCTTTATGGTTCTGTATGGAACTTCCACAGCAATTGTTCCAAGTATTTCTAACTTTCTAATTGTATCAAAGAACCGTTTTTGTCGTAATGGTTCCGTATAAATAGTTCCATCTTCTCTAAAGAACCGTTTATGTCGTAATGGTTCCCTATACATAGTTCCGTCATCTGTAAAAAAACGTTTTTAGTGTTATGTTTCCTTGGTTCCTTTCTTCCTAAAGAACCCTAACATAACGATTATTTCTAATAGGGTAGCGTGATGCCATTGTAGGCAACGGCATAGTACAAACGAAGCCATTTCAAGCAAAAAGCGAATGAAACATCAATTCTACGAGCGACTGAAATACCTCCATAAACAAATCGTGATTCATATATTTTATTTCAATTCTTTATTCTTCTGTCGAGCAAAACATTTATGACATGCAAGACGGTGGCAAATACACCAGCTATTAGGAAAATAACAAAAGTAATATTGAAACAAGATTTTCCTTTGCAGTTATGATCAGAACCTTGTAGATTTGCTTCCATGTCGTAGAAAAATCCAAATTCAGACTGGTAGCATAAAAGACTTAATGGTCCAAACATATTCATAAGGCCGAATATAATGCTATAATTTGGACGTCCGAACCGGGTGATAAGCAACGTCAAAGGCAAAGAATAACAGGCTGTCAACGCCACACCAACGAGAACAGTCACAACATATAAAATGTCCTGTGAGAAACGAATCAACAATATAACCATGGCGGAGATCAATGATAGGTGACACAGAATCGCAAGAGCAAAACGACCAGTCAGTGTTTCAATGTTATCCAACAATACACCCGATGACACTCGACATACTAATATACATATGGACAGTGTGTAGATAAGGTGTTCAGGATTCTCCATTCCTGCTGATTCACCAATGGTGGTCAGGTTGTTCATAAACGCGAACGTACATCCAACAATAGAGAAATAAGACCAAAAAATTAAGTGGAAATGTGAACTTCTGAATATGTCACCAACAGGAACTGATTCATTGTCTTCTGCGTCCACAGATTCAGTATTGTCAAGTGGCTGCTTTAGTTCCTCGACCGCTACTAAAGCTGGTTCTTTGGTATCCCGTTTACGATGGAGGAGCACGCATGCGCCGAAGACTACAACCCAAATGATACTGACGGAGAGAAAGTAACCCTCCAAATCATCCCCAAAGAACAGTTCAATAGAGCCTGCATAAATTGCCTTGCCTAAAGCCCCTATTCCTGTATAAATTCCGATCAATTTTCCGGTATGTTCTTTGGCAAAGTTGTTAATACCAATATTAATAAGTACTATAAACATAAACTCCGTACTGACAGCTGTGAAGAAAAACACGATAAACATGTGTTATATAGATATGTGTTTAAAATACTTTTTAATTTGTTACCAGGCTAAGAATGTAATGGATAGATTTGTCAATGTAAAGTTGCGAAATTACCAACTGGAGAGAATACTTTTTACTGTTACTATTATTAAGTTAGTACTTTTTCAGACTTTTTCAGTTTTTTTTTACCCCCACAATTGGTACTCGGGCTTTTAAGAGTTTTTCGGGCAATATTGGTACTGGGACTTTTTCACTGTTTATTTTTTCGCGCAACATTGGTACTGGGACTTTTTCACTGTTTTTTTTTTGCGCAACATTGGTAGGCCTACTGGGACTTTTTCACTGTTTTTTGTGCAAGATTGGCACTGGGACTTTTTCACTGTTTTTTGAGCAACATTGGTAACGGGGGCTTTTTCACTGTTTTTCGCGCAACATTGGTACTGGGACTTTTTCACTGTTTTTCGCGCAACATTGGTACTGGGCCTTTTTCACTGTTTTTCGTGCAACATTGGTACTGGGACATTTTAAGGCTGACCAAACCAATGGGAACTTTTTAAAGTTATATTATATTTGAAAATGGTTGTTTAGTTGCACTTATTATGCAATATTAACCTCTGTTTCTTTGACGGTCTGAGATCATTTGGGACTTTTTCAAGATTTTCCCACAATTTTATACGGTTACTTTATGCAATTCATGAAGTACCGAACACGGTGCTTCGTATGTTCATTGGCTGAAGCCTTGTATAAAGGTAAACAAAATAGCTACGTTTAAAATGCGGGAAAATGGCTTTGTACATACATCCGGTTAGGAGAGTTTTACTCCAAACTATTAAATTTTTATCGGAAATAAGATATTCGGCAAAAAGCACATTGCTGACTCTGGAAGTTTATTCCAATATGGTTTCATCTCCAATATCCGAACGCTGTTACCATCTGATACAAAGTGACAGTTTTGGCAAACCCACTGACAAAATAGCGTTGACAGACGAAACAACAACACGTCGAGACAAATCGGTCCAAAATGGACAATTAATTTTACAAGATGATAATTTCGAAGTCAAGGGTAAATATCATTCATATCTGAATTCCAAGTCCCAAAATAATAAATTCGTTTAATCAACGATAGTAGATTTCGCTATAATCTCCAATGTTGTAACATTACGAACATTTGACTGAAAGCGAATTTACAAAGAAAGCAAGCGCTAGTGGGCAAAACACATAGTCGGACGCTTTAAACTCGGTCAGTATTCATTTAAATATGTCTAAATCGAACCGATGTCATAAGAAAATAAATACAGTTGTTTGAAAAATAATGCAACTTAGTTTCAAAGTACACAGGGGTCTACGAAATTGTGTAAATTGATATGAAACGAGGATATAAGTGTCAAGAGTCTCATAAAACATTTATTTAACTATTTGTTCATTCATATGTAACTGTCAAAGTTCCTTTCTCACTTTGAAAGACTGTATGATTTGTCACTTATTCAAAATAAGGTAGGCTACATTAAAATAGGTGTCATTCACACATTCATCACACAGAACGAACCACTGTCATTTGTATTCTAAATAAAAAGAAAATACCTAATTACTCACTCGACAGCAGATGAATTCCACCCAAAAGCCAGACCCGCTGACCAAAGAAAGTATTGTGACGTACAGCGAAGAAATATAGCAAGCTAGATATAGGTGAAATAATCCATGCTAATGTATAGCTGGTGCTGTATCCGAATCTTCCTGATATCAAAGGTTCTAAAATGCAGAGAGAGATTCCGATATTCGACATATCGGACACGATCTCCACTGAAATAATGGTAAAAGTTGTCTGATTAATGTTTGTTAATCTGACTAATACCTGAGCACAACATCTATATTAACGCGTTTGACTGAACAGAGGTCATATTTAAGGTCAGGTAAACTACTTAGTTTTCGTCAGCAAACTTATAGCTAAGCGCCGCTATGAAGACCGATCAGGACAAGACCAGCGATTTTCAGCTCGCACTACTGTTTTTATTCCGTTAGCAGCCATGCGCGATGGACATATTATTCGCATGCGATCAACTTGTATATGGCAAGCTGTTTTATCACTTCAACCTTTATTCTACATATATTGAATTATTTTTCACATATGTGGAATTCTTTTTCACATATGTGAAATTTTTTTCCTCCTGTGTCTCCAGATGATCAATAAACCAAAATGTTGAATCACTCAGGAATTCCTTATCGTTTTGGAGATTTTATTACTCTTTATTATGTGTCTCCTGATGATGGTTTAATCAATAACCGAAACGTTCAGTCAGTCCATAACTCACTATATGTTTCAGGAGATGTTACTGTGCTTTATTATGGGAAGTTCCTCGGTGGTAGCCATAACATAATGAAACTAACTAATCAGGGCACAAGAGCCAATTATATAAACATTACTGAATGCTTTCCATGTATAGATCACGCGATGACATAAAACTTCCATAGCAACACAAATAACTTCATTTCTGCCTTTCAAGATTGGTTATTTATTCATGTTTTAACCGGTTTTACTACGGGAAATATTTCATACATACCCTGTGACTGGGTTAAGTTGAATGTAACTTTGAGTGGCAAGGCGATGGCGGTAAAGGCCATTGCCCAGTTGCTAAGTACAATACCAAATATGCTGAGAACAAACCCGACCCACAACCGAACTGTCATTTTCTTTGTGGCTTCTGTTTGATGCTGAAAACATACATAAGAAGGTCAGCTTGAGTATAGCATAAAATTTATTTAAAAAACAAAACAAACTAAAGAACCTACTGGTTCAGGTTAAACTTCAGCCCTCTGTATTATACAGTGGAACACTCAATATAGTATTCATTAGTTAATCCTATATATCTTAAATACCAGTTTGTAGACTGAGTTATTCCTAACCCATTCTGAACATCTTGTTGGCTACATATTTAACAATACTTTACCATGTAAATGCTCAATACCTTCTCTCGAGATGTTGGTTACCAGTATCCAGTTACTCGAGATTTATATCCATTTAGAAACTTGTCTCAAGGAGTCTTTCTTCAACATTAGATGATTCGTCGATTTTAATTAATCTACATTCCTGTGTCACTGTAATTGTTATTTAGAAACATAAATGGTCAGCTTGAACATTTGTTCCGGTCCTCGGGATCCAAATGTACCGTCCCACAAACGAGATGTTTGCCATGCACAGCATGGAGTGCGATTGTCAATTACATTAAGATTAACTGGAACATATTTATATTGATGGCCAATCCCCCCGTTTGAAGACAATAATGGATCTCTAAAGGGCATCCAGGCGAAGAAGGGTTCATAAGTTTATATCTCCAGATCAGAATCACATGTACCTGTAATAGTTAAACTTAGCGACCAGTTCAAAAACCTATGGTGTAATTTGTTATGAGGTTGACACGAAGACTACAAAGTTATGGTGTAATTTGTTATCAGGTTGACCCAAAGACTACAAAGTTATGGTGTAATTTGTTATGAGGTTGACCCGAAGCCTACAAAGTTATGATGTTATTTGTAATGAGGTCGACCCGAAGACTACATAGTTATGGTGTAATTTGTTATGAGGTTGACCCAAAGACTACAAAGTTATGGTGTAATTTGTAATGAGGTTGACCCGAAGACTACAAAGTTATAATGTAATTTGTAATGAGGTTGACTCAAAGACTACAAAGTTATGGTGTAATTTGTAATGAGGTTGACCCGAAGACTACAAAGTTATGATGTAATTTGTAATGAGGTTGACCCGAAGACTACGAAGTTATGGTGTAATTTGTTATGAGGTTGACCCAAAGACTACAAAGTTGTGGTGTAATTTGTAATGAGGTTGACCCGAAGACTACAAAGTTACGGTTTAATTTGTTATGAGGTTGACCCAATGACTACAAAGTGATGGTGTAATTTGTTGAGGTTGATCCAAAGACTACAAAGTTACGGTGTAATTTGTAATGAGGTTGACCCAAAGGGAGTAATTTGTAATGAGGTTGACCCGAAGACTACAAAGTTACGGTGTAATTTGTTATGAGGTTGACCCGAAGACTACAAAGTTACGGTGTAATTTGTAATGAGGTTGACCCAAAGACTACAAAGTTACGGTGTAATTTGTAATGATGTTGATCCGAAGACTGTACAACTTTAGTATAGCTGTAACGTTTTTACCTTCATTACATAATACACTTACCAAAAACAAGAATTGACCAATGCCGTTTACCAGAATTTAGTGGAATGAGCTCAAGAATAACTCTGGTGTGAATTCTCAATGATTGTAAATCTGTGAACATGTCAATACGGCCTCTTATCTAGCGATAACTTGTACCCCAAAATGGTATGTTGGTTATGAAGCAGTAGACAAAATAATGAACACTGACGGGTGATCCATTATTGATGGGGTGCATTCCGCTGCATTAAAATTGAGTTTAGCTCACCACTGTCCACTGCCTCGTCAACTAAGTGACTTATAGCGTTGTTACAGATAAAGTCAACTACTTCAGCCCTTTAAGAGACTTTCAAACAGTGAAACAAAACTTCTGAAAACAGTGCTATAACATTACATAAAGACATAGGAGAACAAACATCAGTCTGAACCCCCTCCGCTGAATCTGAAAAGCGGTTTATATCACGGTCACTTCCCTAGACTGCCTACCTGAAGGAAACCTGCGATAAATAAGATGGATGTGATCGCACAGTTTTCAGAGCAACAGCAAACGACACTTTCTCTGTGACTTTGAAGTATTGGGCTCTGGTGGCCTCGGTGACTCTTTATTAGGGCAGTCCTCATAGGCGAGCTGTTCACCACATCGTTGACATCTCAACCTGTCATACCCAACGGAGCTGTCGGGGAGACGACTCTCGACGCATTGAAGATAGCCGGACTTCTGTCACAGTTGCTTATCATGATAAACTGTCCAGCTGTCAGACTTTTTTTTATAAACTTTATTGTAATGATGTAGCCTACACATTAAGCGATACGCTCAGATTGTGTCAGACTTAGTTGTCCAACCACATATATGCCATGGAAACAATCAGCAACAAATGTCTGATTGCATTTAAAGATATCAGTTAATGGTAACTGATGTTGAATGTAATTTGTACTTGTTTGTTAATATAAATGTAAACAAAATTGGTGCGCAAAAATACTATTGAAGACCTATCTCTAATAAAGAATTATTGATTTAATCTGATATTAGTATTGCAAATCTTGCATGGTTGTGAGCACATTACTATCCCTTGCTGTAATTCGTGGCAAAAGTTTAATTGGAATATGGTAGAAACTGGGACCAATATAAGAAGGGATAGGCAACGGAAAACAAATCACGCCAAATCTCACCCTCGGCAATATTTCGCTTTACCACGATATCGGTAAGGCGAAGATAAAGCCAGTTCAGCTTGCTTGAAATTTGGAAGTCGGAACTGGGAAGCAAAATTCTCGGAAGTTTGACTGGCTTAGCTTAGTTGGAAGCTGGAGGTCGGAAGGCCCGACTCGCCTTCGTACTCTCTAGAACAATTACCACCTGGTGCTGCATTATGAAATCCAGCCGAGAAACTACAACTGTTGTCGCTGCCTCATCCAACAAGTGGCCCTGCAGGGAAGCGGTAGCACAGGGTATACATCTTACTATGCAAGGGTCAGTATGTGTAAGACGAGACTTTCACATTACTATCCCTTGCTGTAATTCGTGGCAAAAGTTTAATTGGAATATGGTAGAAACTGGGACCAATATAAGAAG
>JAVFBX010242470.1:0-10359 GCA_034783855.1 Mopalia kennerleyi | reverse complement strand
AAAAAGTCGAACGAAGGTTATTTTAAAGTTTGAATGAAAAGAAAAGTAACTTATCAGAACTTTCAGTTTGTGGCAAAGACAGAAAGTTCCTAACATTGTCTAACCGTGAAAAATATAGAAACTCGCCGATTTTTGTTTAGGAGCCAACATTAGTTCACCCCACGGTTAGGGGGCCTTTAATTGATTACGTTTCATTTTTTCTTTCTATTTCAACTGTCCGTGGTTTGATAATTACCTATAATGCCGCCTATCTGAAAATACAGAACAGTATTAAAAACTTTGCTATCTGCGAAAGAAAGAAATGTGTATGTGTGCTCTAAGCTTTTTCCAATTTAATAAGAAAAGTGTTTCTGAGTTTTTCAATAGAAGGTATGATGACGTATGCACGTACCAAAACGGGGAAATTAAACTGATTAGGCAAAGTTATTTGTTAGAATCGCTCCCCAAGGGTTCTTATCTCTCACATGTAATCAAATCTCAGTAGGAATTGATCAACCTCATGTTGAATAATTGTCACTTTAGTTTTCAAGACCCAGATGTGGGTCGATCTCTATCTCATAGTTTATCGTGTATACAGATAAACTTGCCAAGATATCAAGCTCTTGAAATCTGCTTCTGGTAATAACTTCAAGTTGTCTGTGAACATGTTAGACTATTTATTATGTACTGCAGCTAGACATGTGTAGGCAAATTTTTTCTGAACAGGTTGCAGTAATTGTTTAAGTCTTTTTACTAGATACTCAAAGAAACCACACAAAACACGAGATATGCTGCCCAAGCGAGTTTCTAACAATCATCTTTTTTGGCTAACACTAGCTTTTTTGCTATTAGCAATAACATCGTCTGTGACTCTATTTAGAATGTGAATAGTCACACAATATGAACATGGTAAGGTAAATGGAACACTCACCCAAGAGAGGAAAACATTCATGATTTGATCAAGAATGAAAACGTTCATCATAAAGCTGCACTTATTTCATTCATCACAAAGTCCATGTGTCATTGCATTATTTTGTTAGTATCGAGAGGTAACTGAAAAAAAGTTTTGAAACAAACGCTTTGTATGAATACTATTGCCAACTAAAACAAAATAATATTTGTCCAGAGCCACACCAGTGGAGAAAAAAACATTTTCGATTCAAAACAATTATTTTCGTGAATTATTATCAACCTTTTATAACTTTTTATTAGGCATCTTTTTTCACTGAATCTCATCAACAAAAATTTCAAAGAAATGTTTTGTGTGTAATACCATCAGCTAGAACGGCGCAAATAGCGAACAAATATATTGTTGTCTGTATTTCAGCACTCTCGCTCTGATCCTCTTTTATTATGGGGCAATTGCTATAGCCCTATTCTGTAATCTTCATTGATTAAGCCAATTCACTCATTTTAAGCTTCATGCGCGGGGAACTACCTCAATAAAGCTATTACTAAAAGCCTATTAATTGTTCGGTTTTTTGTAACTGAATTGTATACCTATAAGTCTGAACCATTGTATCGTATTCAAACGGTCATATGTCTAAATTAAAGCTGATTTAGCGTTTGAGATGCAAACAAATTAATACGCACAGTGAGTCGTGAGCGGGTTTTCATCGCTTTCCAAGTTTGTTAACCCCGTTCTCCTGTTAGAGACAACCCAGTTCTCGTGTTAAAGACACCCTCCTCGGGAGTCTCAGCGCATCCTTTGCTGGCTTTGTACTTTTCCAGTCCAAGGGAAGCGCTCGACAGGGTTTTGTTTATGGGTCACTGGCCAATTGCTGTATCGTCTGGACTAGAATGCTTCTCGGACAGAGAAGAGCTATCAGTATTCTAGCTACCCTGTGATTGGCTGATAGCTAAAAGTTGGCCACGGTACACGACATAAAATTCTGACAGCTCAATTATTATTTTCAAGGTCTTTTGATCATATATTTTTTATTTTCAAGGTCTTGAATTTGTATTTTGATTTTCAAGGTTTTTATGGTAGTGTGCGAAGCCTTGTATGTAGGCATAGTCAGTCTAAAACCGCTAGGCCTAGCGCCCACTACCAAAGCTCCCGAAAGTGGAGTGAAAACGCGAGCTATTTAAAATCGTATTTAACGCACAAACACCGATTCGGTTCTGTGAATAGCGTACATTTCACCTCCATCGGCATCTATGGTTGTTAGTGTAGGAGCCCCGTGAAGAGAAAATTTAGAACAAAGCAATTCAACTGTTAAACAATGATCCGTGTTGTTAATTTGAAAAATAAATTGTTGATATTAAAATAAATTGTGTTGTTGGTGAGGACTCTTTTTTAGGCCTATTATCATTTAAGAATTTATCTCATTTAAAACAGCTTGGTATTGAACATGTACATAAAAGTAACCAGCATAATAAACAGTTTTATTTTGATTAAACGAATTACAAATCGTTAATCCGGTCAGTGGTTTGACACATAGGCAATAGCCTCACATCACAGCCTTTAGGCTTTAATAAAGGAGTCAGTTCATTACACTGTTCGTGAACACACAGATGTTAACATATTCCAAGAATCCAGTTTATGTGGGTTAAAAAACTCATGTTCTCGAAAACTGGAAAGTCACACAATTTTTTAGGAATCAATACCAAGGAAACTAATTGTATAGAGCAGGGTATGTGCTGGTGGGTAGATGACAAATGAGGTCAAAGCCCTTTTGGGAATCGGAACGAAGTGAACCATGCTGATGAAATGTCGGTGTGAACAGACAGAGACAGATGATGTGATGTACTCTTTCTGATCGTCAATGTGTATAACTTAACCAACGTGTATTAAAGTCGGTAGTGCAGAATGTCCAGAGATTATGGCTGGACATTTAAACAAAATAGTTATTACAGCTCGTCGAAATTGTACGGCCACGTGATTTGAAGATAAACACAGAAACCAATACAATTCTCGAGCAGTGAGCTGGAGAAACCATGTATAGATTCTCATGCGTAAGAGATTTAATCTGTACTATCAGTGCAAACACACGATTTATATTTTGGCGAATTATTAAACGGCCTGCTAATGATTTTGAGTCCAAATCGGGAGGTCTATACGATTTGATTCTATAAGTGTTGAACATAGATCTTTATTTTCTGTACCAGCTTGATTTAAACAGGTTTCATAGTGATAACAGTCGCTTAATGACTATACATGCTAACCCAACAAATCTTGCCCATCTCCACCGACATCAATCAAATAGGACTAGGAACATTTTAAAGGCAATCTGACTTGACCGTTAATCTGACTTTGAAATGTCAAATATTATCAACACATTTATGATCAGACCAGCTGTGTAAAAACACTTAATACTGTTAAAGCCTGAAAGTATTTCGTCGTGAGTAAATAAATCAGACGCCTTTATTGTGTAGCATGCATGTACCTTAAGCTAAGTTATATACAATATGCTTCCAGTGGTCGGTACACAAATCGAAACTAACATTGTAGGAGAATGTAATGCTGTAAAGACATTAAAGACAAATATTAACAAAAGATAAACTAGATACAATCATGTAATGAAACAAAAATTCACGGCACAGAAGTGGGCATTACTTCAACAAGCTACAGAATGTTGTTTTGTTCAATTGGTTACGTATAAACAACGAATTCCGTTCTCGTAATAGATCTCAAAATACACGCGTACGGCTTTGATGACATGGAAACTTCATACATTGAACATAGGAGATTGAAACTGTTGAATTGGTATTGAAATCCAGATATAATTTCGCCGTGGGTGAGAAACAAATAGACCCTGAAATAATAGTGAGATATGGGCCGATGGCAAGAGAAAGGAAACGATCCCTGTCGAGAGAGACACCAGTATGGTCACACTGGTCAGCTGATGGACTAAATGGTTACACCAAATGAACCATTGACCAATGTGACCTTTTAGTTATACTGAATTGTCAGCGTTACTGAAAACATAACTACCGTAAACCAACTATCATCAATAGCATTCATGTGCTATGATTGAATATGGGAAGGCCTTGTGATGTCTAGTGCATGTTGATCAGCGGTCTTGAAAGATGGGCGGATTGACCGTTCGTGGTCGTGTGTCAGGTTCTGTATTCTCATATAATATAATATATGGATTGAACACAGCTTTCAACTTCAGATACATTCTTATTCTAATTGAAAATTAGGTTTTAGTGTTCAGAAAACTTAATTTGTATCTTTAATTAAAAAAAACAAATGCAATTCCCTCCTGACAGTTTCAGGGATGACACAGTTTATTTCAGCTTGTGCTTAGGTATCTATTTCTCTATGATAAAAATCACAACAATTAAGCTCATATAAATGTGTTTGTTAATATCTTCCAAATTAAAGCAACATATTGTTATTAAAACTGTCTTACGGCAGACTAATAGTATACCATCAACGAATTATTGAAATTCTAAAGGCGTTTTTTTTTAACCCGCAATATTATCTCAAACCGATCTTCTTCTTGGCATGACATCAATTTAATGTCACCTTTTCCGTTCGCATAAAGTTAGGTGCACGATTTGCTTTTCTCATATACTTTCTCGCGTTACTTGTCACATACAAGCAGTCAGCCAACGTGTTATCTTTAACGTCACGTGATTTTTGCCTAGATTAAATGTTAATAAAGCCAGAAAAGCACCTTAATGTTTGCATATAGAAATAAATCCAGAGATAAATCACGATGATGGTTAAAACCTGTTATTTTCTCTCAAAACACTGTTAATTGGCTTTTCTGCATCATTTACTCAAGTGTGATTTTTGATCACACCTCCCACTAACACACTACACACCCGCTTGATCACCTCGGCATCATTTCTAGATTTGTTGACATTAACAACCATTACAGTCTTGCAGTAATAGGCTGGAGAAATCCAGTGATCTCTGGTTAGAGCTATTTCGTCGTTTACAGGTGATCAGATTTTAACGCTGTCAATTCAGCGATATGAGCCATTTCTGGTGAATACCATTAGCCCACTACTTATACTCTCTCTAACGGTTGCCCTGATAGGACAATGTGCTGTAGATGTCAGGCGATAAATCACTCCAGAAAATGTATCTGCTGATTGACAACTATTTGTCTCCAATAGCTCGCTCACAATCATTGACTGAAAAGAAGTTTCGTTCCTATATTGTGTGTATAGTTTCTGCTATACATTCATGTATTAAAACTGTACTGATTTACTCTGCCGACGAGTAAAATGTGCTTAGAAACGCCTCTGTTACTTTGAACCTGCTAGAAAATTGAATCATATTTTAATATCAAAGCTTTATTATGGTAGTTATGCTACTAGTTATGCTACATTGGAGCTTAATTAGAAGTCTATATGCAATTGTAATAATGTACGAATAATTGAAAACTTAATCGGCAATTGTTCTCTCATCTGCCGCTTGGAAACCTCCGTGTTTTATGAATGGAAGACATAAGCTATAGAATGTGTTTTTATTATGTGAAGACCTCGCTGCAGACCTGCAAATCCGAAGTTGTGTTGAATGAATTAATTCCAATACCTAACCACTGTCTCTCCGGACATTAATTCACCCATTTCTACGGATACACAAAGATATCTATCCTCAAGAAAACACCAATACAGCTTTATCTACGGACAAACAAAGACAATTTTCTTGCCATGACGCACCAATACCACTATATTTGTGGATACACCGATACAGCAATATCTACAGACAACAAAAATAAAAATCATCCAGGAAACACCAATACGGCAGCCATATTTACTAGCAAACGAGAACCACTGTATATACGTATACATCAATACAGCTATATCTACGGACACACCAAGACAAATATATCTCAGATACACCAAGACAATTATCTCACTAGTGCACGCCCGTTCAACTATATATACGGACACACCAAGACAACTATCTTAATAGTGCACGCCAATACAACTATATATATGGACACACCAAGACAACTATCTCACTAGTGTACACCAATACAACTATATCTACGGACACACCAAGATAACTATCTCACTAGTGCAGTCCAATAAAACTATATCTAAGGACACACCAAGACAACTATCTCACTAGTGCACGCCAATACAACTATATCTACGGACACTACCATACAATTACCATGTGTTTGGAGACAACAATACCAATGTCACCCGGACACCTGGAAACACTATTTCACGTGTTCTGTTGGAGAGCCCAGGTATCGGCGGCAGGGTCCATATAATTGAAAAGCATGGTTCATGTTCCATATTTGCTAAATCCTACACTGGACCAGGGATGAGTGTTAATGGGTTTACAGATTATCGGTCGATAACATCCCGCAGCCATACCGCATTTAACACTATTTGAATTTCAGCTCTCTTAGCGGAATCTTCATCATAATTGAACCTCTCTGATTACAAACGTGTTCAGGAATAACAATTGGCTTTTAACGTGCACTTCAGCAGTTATTTATGTCACGGTGTACATGACATTTTACCCAATTCCGTTACAGTATATGCATTGTACGTGGCATAGCTGGACAAGAGTGAAATGATGCCGCGACAATCGTCAATGGGGCACATTCGACACCATTTGTTAATTAATAATGCTATAAATAGAGTTTCTGATACGTTTCACCTTGAGGAAAAAACATCGACTCCGACTTCATTTTTTCTTCTATCAAGTGATATAATATCCCATAGATTAAGTTTAACTTTGTTACTATGCAGTTTCCAACGCAAAAAATTAAGCAAATAAAGTAAGTGTTTGCACACGCCACCACATATCCGTTGATTAGCAGACAATTCTAATTCAAGCAGACTTTTGTTTAACTTATAATCAGAAATCATTTATCCCTTCAAAATAATCCGACATATCCATCGGTCTCTCTCAAACGGTTAAGTGTCATTTCACCCGCATATTTCCACACGTCTAATGGACTTTGGTTTTCGAAAACACCCCCACTACCAACGTTGATTAATATCAGGTAGACTAGGAATTTGCCCACAGCTCTGAACTTATTTATATTAAATCAACCTTAGACGATTCGACCATTGTTCATAGGTGATTAACTGAAATACAGAAACAAACGTATTCATTCAATAACCATGTCTTCAGAAAGGGGTCTTCGTAGATTAAGCACAATTTGACCAATGGATAGTACAATTTATTGTATAAAACGATATACACATCACATAGGTGAAAGTATATGAACAAAATGTTTCAGTCCAACTATTAATTCCTTTTATCTGTTTTTATTTAGATCCAGATTTTACGCACCCTAGTGACAGGACAAGAGGATTATATGGGCGATCTGATGGGTGTTCGTCTGACCAGCATCAACCAAATCCTAGATCCATGGCTGTATATACTAGTGAGGAGATCATTCCTTAAGAAGATTGTAAGGTGCTGTAGAAAGTTACTTTCTTTACCACAGAGTTCGGATCGATCTGGTGCCGCAGCACAGCGTCTGGCACCACGTGTTCGCTTTCACCCGGCTACACCGGGTGTTCAGATAAACGCTGTTTATAATGATAGAGGGAACAATTCTAATGTGCGGGCTGTTGTTGATAATGATATTGTTGGTTTGTATACGGCTTGTCCACACTGTCGGAATGAACGCCGTAAAGAGACTGAGTCTAGTATAGCGGCCTGTGACAATAGTGTCCGCCACCTGCCAGACGTTATGGGTGCCAAAGATTCTATACACTCGGATTACAATCTCCCTGACGTAACGCCCGAAGGCGCCTCTGGGCGTTCAAACTTTGGTGCAGACGTAGATGACGCCAATCCTGAACATTCAATAACCTCGGGCTACTACGACACCGAGTTAGAGCCAATTTATGTGGACGTGTTTCTGTTACCCAGGGATCAGATTAAATCGTCCGTGTCCAGGAAGCTGGAGCTAGTGCCTGGTAATGACCCGGAACAAAGTGATCTCCTGTCAGGAAGAACTGCTACTATGACCGAGTCAAGTGTGTTCGGTGACGGGGGCTCGACGTCTGGTTTCGCCAGCTGGAATAATCAGCCTCCCAGGAGGCCCTTCAGAAGTGATGATGTAAATGTTTATACACAGAAACCTGGCGCCGAGAATACTGGCAAGCTCGGGTAAATCTACATTTTGAATTTAAATGGTTCATTCTACATCTAAATAATACAGGCCTTTCGTCTGAAAGCAGTCGTTTCATCCTGGCACGATATTTTTATTTGTCACGTTTCAGTTCTATCTGTGACTTTATTATGTACATCTTAAAACTAGGTAACCAAAATATGTTACTGTATCTGTACTTGTTTATTTGCAGCAACGGACGAAGAACGAAATCTAACACATAATGTCCCGAACTGGAGCGATCTAAACATTCCCTTATCAGGTGAGCCTCAAACCATCTGGAATGAGTTTAAAGCAATATTGTGGCTTCCCAATTAGACTTCGGTAACAGATGGCTTGAGCATTTGTATCAACTAAAGATTGATTTCAAAGTTATTAGCCCTTGTAATCAACATTAGCTCCCAATGAAACCCATGCTAGCGAAGGTGCAGCACACCTTATTAAAAAAATAAGAGAAATATAAAATCATTAGGCGTGTTTCTAGAGGTTTTGATGGCCTGGGCCAATGCTTGCTGCTTCCCTGTTAAGATTAGGGAAATGATCTAAGCACTGGCTTTGTCGAGTATCCATGGAAATATTTAATTTGCTTAATTAATTTGTTCAATCGATGTGTAACTTCTAATACACCTTGTCTTTTTACAGGACAGTGGAAACCGGTGGAATATTTCGCAAAGCGTTCTTGATGTCATGGCCTATTTATTGGATCAACACATGTGATAACCTTTAATCTGAAGCCCGTGGAGTGACTATGGCTTTCGCAAAAACTATGTAAGCCACAGTGAATAACGGATGTCAATCCTGCAATAATTCGCTCAGAAGCCTTGTATGTATCTGCTTACAGTACGGGATTAACCCGTAAACATCTGAGAAGAACTGATTCTGTAAAGAAAATGAAATCAATCCAATTTGAAACGGTTTCTGATTAAGGAATCCTGAACTCCAACCACTTCAAGTATAACAGCAGAGTTGGGTTTGCAGCTAAAACCGGTCATTTTGGTTTACGGCTTATATTGGTTGAACTCGTCTATCTACAGACAATCTGCACTAGTGTTATTATTTCAAACAATCAATCCAAATATCAATTCCTCTGTGAAACACTAAACGAACAGAGATCGCCAGTCTCTGGGACATTCATAAAGTGTATCAGCATTGCTAATTGCGCTGTTGACATTGCAGTGAATTATGGACAGAACGAAAAATTAAAAGATCTCTTTTCCAATTAATTATACACTATCACCATAGAATTATACAGTCCAGATTATACGGAGTCATAAAGAGGGTGACAGTCAATGATAGTTAATCCCTCCCTGTGATGGTATTACCACTGTGAGTGGGTCAATAAATGATACTTATGCATATGTATGAACTAAAGTCAAACTTACATCATTTTTTTCCCAACAATTGCAAGCTGTTGTGTGTTTATGTTGTAAAATAACATGTTAGTTTTAAAGACGTATTGCAACACTGAGTTATGAATATATATGGTCTTTAGATTTATACCAATATGAGCAAGCCGAGCCTTTTCATTCATCATACATGTATGTATTTATATATGACGAGGAGTCAAGCAAAATTTTATTTCTCTACATACAAAATATATATGACTTGCGTTGTTAATAAATGGTTTACCAAGACAAATACCCTTTATACTAACTACATTCCGCAAAGAACTGAGAAAAATTGCGCTTTATTGCAAAATCAACACGATATTTGGGTATTGACGCAAAAGCTTTGGTCATCAACGTTTTAGACATGTCGGTGTATATTTCACAAATTAAAGAATTCTTTGAAATTAATTTCACAATTGTGTGGTTCTATATAAGTTATTGGGCATAGACAACCAAAGTCATAACTCCGAAAAACGACAACATATACGCATGTTTATTTACTATGTTTAGGATCATCAAGAATGAAGACGATCATCAGCTTGTAGAAATCGATAAATAGCAGCACAACATATGCATCTTGCTTTTTCTATGAGTTGCACGGGATTGTGACTTTAAATTGAGTTTGGTTGTTGTTAAGAGTTTTGCGTTCCGCTATTCTAGTGACGATTTTTGTAAAACTCTTTACTCTATATTTTATAAATAACAAAAGTCCTTGCGGAACTGATTGTCGGTCGGATGATTATCAGATCTCTGACATGTTACCTTCACAATTGTATCGCAATCCTTTATAGTCCATTAATGGAGGCTCCATGGTCATGAATTCCAGACATAAAGAGATACAAATGCAAAGAGTATTGATTGCCGTCACATAACCTTTCCACCTGTCGCCAGAGGGCGCAATCACCGACAGAAGGCATTTGTGTTATATATTTACAAGC
>JAVFBX010242459.1:0-10359 GCA_034783855.1 Mopalia kennerleyi | reverse complement strand
CGTTTTCCGATCGAGTTACAGCAAGGCATAGTACTGTGTAAGTCTCGTCTTACACATACTGTCCCTTGCGTAGGAAGTGAGATACACCATGCATTCGATTGATTGGTTTCAATGTCATGATCACGGGTTTTCTCTGATATCACCCGCAAGGATATTTTACTGATATCTATAAGAGTTGTTCAAAAGCAAGACTGATATAACATTGTTTGCCTGTTTAAGCAGGTAATTGCTTTCCGGCAATATTTCAGATCATCCGATCCATGATTGGATTTGTTTATAAATAACATTATGAGTTACCATGCAAACTAAGTAATATCTAAATAGGTTCATAATTGTTAAGAGTTGATTAGGACAGTATGGATATTCTTATAGTATCAGACCTGCTTTCCATAGAAGAAATTTATGTGTAAAAACATTCCTTTT
The DNA here is from genome assembly GCA_034783855.1 of Mopalia kennerleyi. NCBI lineage: Eukaryota > Metazoa > Mollusca > Polyplacophora > Chitonida > Mopaliidae > Mopalia > Mopalia kennerleyi. Next base: position 9,936 of record JAVFBX010242459.1, on the reverse strand, counting down.
TAGGATTTTCTTACCACTACGTGTATTTATATGATAAAGCATATCATTGAATTTTAATTTCTGTAAGTATTTCAATGGCCCAATGGAGTACAGTATTCAACATAAATTATGTGTGTAAAAGACACCAGGAGACAACGGGTAGGCCGGTCTGAGTCATGCAAACTAGATTGCTACTGTTTGTGAAATTATGGCCATATTTTCAATACAAAGTCAAATGGAATAGCCTTGAAAAATTTAATTTATCTGTAACGTGTTCATTTATTTTTATAGCCGTATGCACAGGGTAATGATTTTGGACAAATGTATTTTAAGCCATTTTTATTCTGTTTGATTCCAATATTTTGTAACTTGCAGAGGCATGCTCTGATGTCTCTGAGTCAGATAATGATTGAGATTTAGCGAAAGATATAACATCCTGAGTATAGAAACATGCACGAGAAGTGCATCTTACCAGTGGGATAGTATGTAAAAGGTTTTGCTATCCGATCCAATATCGCCACAAATATTTGAAGCTCAAAAAAAGAAGACATTTATTAGTAGTTCTCGGTGACCCCATTTGAGCAACAAGGCGGAGCTTTTTGAACACCAACGGGCACGTGATAGCCAGTCTAGTATATATAGGTCATTGGTTGGACACTACTGCTGTCATGGGTATGTGTGGATGTCTTCCAGTGATGCTTTGCGCGCCATTGTGGGAAAATCTAGGTCATTTTGGCTAGCATTTGCTATTACATCATAAGGAAGGGTTGCTACTTATAATGTAGTGGGACGCAGATGGGTAGCACCGCATGACTGACTAAGGAAGGGCTGACCCAAGTGTTTTCATGGGGTGGTGTGGGTGTCTTCCCGTGATGCTTTGCACTCGATGCACTCTCGCAAGATTTGACATGGAGTGATGTGGGTCACAACAACGACAAGAGGAGGGATCTCTCTTAGCGTCACCAACATGGCGAATACAACATCACAGCATGTCCGAACGGAAGTGACACTCTTGACCGATGGGAATGCGGGGATAATGACCCATCAGAAAATCGCTGAGCGGTACCATCAGCGAAGACCGAGGTGTGAAATGGCCCAATCGGCGAAGACTAACGTGTGAGATGGACCCATCAGCGTAGACGAGGAGTAGCATGTGACAGCACCGCACCGGACAGAGGTGGCGACGTCCTATCCCGCAAAAGAGAGCCATGGCGTCGGGGTCACTTTTCCACTTGCTCACATACCCGCATCATGTGCCACGACGGCGTACTGCAGCGTCGTTCGGCGTATATGGCGCCGTGCGGCGTATATGGCGCCGTGCCGCTTGTCGACAATGCCACGGTGGTGTTCTGATGCGTATTGCGGCATTCTGCGGCCTCGTGCGCCGTTATTGCGGCGTGACGACGGCGTTATGCTCAGCCATGTGACGTTCTGCGGCGTCACCACGCGGGATCACGACGGGCTCGACGGGAGTTATGTGGGTAATAATGAAGAACACGAGAACATCTCACACCATGTTGCACGGAGGTTTAGTGGTCTTCGCTATTGGTGATCTGCATGGTGTATTCTGAAGGTAACACTCGGTGAATAGCTCCTGCCTCATCCGTACAGCGTTACTTTAGGCTTCCCCTGATGGGATCTCGAACATGTCTTCCAAACATTGCTTTGTTTTTATGACTTTTCCATGTGAGGGATCCGGTTTCCAGTCGAGACAACGCTTATTCAGGCGAAGATATTCGTCGCGGATCGACTTACGAATGTCGGGTAAAACGGTTTCGTAGGCTTTTTGCATGGCTGCTTTGTCCATTTCATCGCCTGCTTCTTCGATAATTCTATCTATAAAGCTGTCGAGAACGCTGCTGACTATGTCATCCCAGACCTCGGCGGAGGGGGCGTCATCATCGGCGTCATCGCCGCTTTCGGCATCGCTGTTCTCGTTCGAATGCGACTGTACCGATGGGTCGTCTTTGTCTGACTGAAGATCTTCTCAGTCTGCTTTTTCAAAAACAGGATCATCTTGATCAATATCTTGATCATATTCTTCTTTGCTTTCTTCCGGATGCTGGATTAATTGGTGACGCATCCTATCGTATTTCTAGAAAAGTGACGCTTACAAATATCGCATACAAAATGCATCCTTCTTGTTCGGCTGTAGATCCACGGCTGGATGACTTGAAGGACATTGTTCATCTACGAATCCTTCCGCGGTGGGCGTTCTGCGGCGTCGTGACGCCGCCGCAGTGTCGCCGCAACGACGCCGCAGCAGTACGTCGTGGCGTGTTGGCACATGCGCATGTACTACGACGTCACGACGCCATGAAGAAGTCACTGCCGCCGCTGCCCGGTGCGATGCACCCACATGCGACTCCCAGGCCACGTCCCCATCTCACCTTTCGGCCTTGTTCACCGCTTCTTAACTTTTAAAATATGTTAGACGACCACAGCTCGTTATAGGAAGTTGATGTTTCCGTGGTAAGAATTCGTCATCTGGAGAACTGAATCTCTGTAATAGTACGACTACGATACTGATTTCAGAAATCAAAAACTTACGTGTTACCCATTATTACCTGGCTTCAACAATGATCGATGCTCAGACGGAACAATTAATACAAGGTGAGGTAATCACTGCTCTCCATCCACCACAAGGTCCCTCAGCAGCCCAATTGATAGCACCAACAACCACCGGTAATAGAAATACTGAAACAAGGTCTGAACCAAACATAAGTACGTACACTGCTACTTTCTTTTCAAAGTTAAGTAGGCCTACTACCAGAGAGCGAAACAGGAGACTGGGCCTTGGCCCCAGACCATGGATTGTACCTTGATAAGAACGATGGTAAGGACCAATGGGAGATTTATATCGTTCCTCTGTTGCTATGCGAAATCTATGGAGAAACAAGGAGAAGGTCGACCGCTTACAAATTACACATTTCTGTCGCAAAGACATGAGAGAAAAGAACCCTCTTCGACATTGCGAAAACGACTGTCAAATATTCGTCAGGAAAAGAGTTACCAGAAGAGTTTTCCGAAGAAGTGCGTCGATTGGCCATTTAAGTCGAAGAGACCCAAAAGGAACACGAGAATACCAGGGTCGAGTATGAATTTTTGAATAAAAAATCTAGGCTGCTTACAGCGGCCCTGGATGCAGGTATTATATACTAAGTATAGGGCTGCTGTAGTTTGATTATGTTGATACTACGGTTCAGCGTGCCTGGAAGGTTTCTCTAGTAGAGAACACCCTCATAGCTCAATTAAGGCGTATTGTTATTGGCAGCCTGATATACTAGTATACCATTTGGGGATCTTAAAATCTTCTCCAAACTTCCTTCCCTATTGTCTATTACATGACTGTTGTAAAGCCTTGGACAAATGCCTCAGCTGCAGCCCAAGAAAGCCAAGTTTTTTTTAGCGGTGGTTTTCCAGATCACTTTTAGGGTCATTGTCTTAAGGTCAAGGATTCGCTCAAGGTCTCCCTCCTCATTATAGCGTAATGCTCACGGCATTGGGAAACTGACCCAGTATGACGTTTTCAATGAACACAGCTCAGGCAACACTGAAGCTCTCGAACGTTTATCCATTTTCTCGGGTTGGTGAAAACATTGTTGGGTAACAAAAGTTGTGATTTGTTACCCAACCATGAATGAAAGAGAACAGTCTTCTTCAAGAACACGTGATCTTAGAAAGTCCAGTTCTCTACGTACTTGTCAGCTTTTAAAACTGGTATATCGTATTACAATAGGACAGACACAACAATCGACATTTAACCTGGACTTATTGTTCCAGACAGTCTTCAATGAGAAGTCCTTCGCCTTTGTCGGGATGCACCACTGCTGGACATCCCGGCATTTCTTGTACCAAATAACGTGTGTTTGAGGTCAGAGGAGGTAACTTTAAAGGCATACAAAGTTGAACTCGAGGCGAAACATTTTCTTATGGCTTAAGGTGAATGATATATCTCACATGGACGCTTGACGGATAATAAATTCGATAAAGACGTTTCTGTATGGATGTGCGGGAAAAATGAACATCTAGCAAGCTTGTACGTCATCATAAAATGATGTTTATACAACCGTCATGCAGTATCCTGACAGAATGATAGAAGTATTAAAACGGCTTACCATATATCACCATTCAATGCGTCTATTCAATACAGTTTCTATAAACCACCATAGATTATCATCTGCCCTGATATATATCAGGATGAATCATCTAATATGATGATCATTGATGAATATGGATGATAACTCATGAAATGTATAGACACTAAATAGCGCACTGTAATAGTTCTGTTAGACGAAGAGTCATTAAAAATATCAGCTGTTACATTCAGATTAAAATGAAAAAATGGGAGATAACTCAATAATTGCAATCCAATAACGCTGTATTACGACATAGTTCGTAGAGCAGCTAAGGGATGAGTTGAGTGAACTCAGTTAAAAAATTATGTTATTTTATGCGCTGGCACAAATAGCACATTTGTTTTGTCGGACTTTCGGGAGCAGATTACGCCTTAAATACCCAGAATTAAGAGGTATCGGAAATCACTGTTACCGAAGCCTTATTTGTTATTTCACCCCTTCTCCTCTCTCACAAAGACCCATTATAGCATACAAGAGAAACAAAAATCTGAATGACCTACTGGTTAAGGCAAAACTCCCCTCTGTATCGGACGGGTTGTAACACTCATTCTCTTTACATTCATATTCATCAGTTAATCTCTGAGAAACTAATTTGTAGACTAATGTATTCATAACCCATGCCGAATATCTTGTTAGCTGCATTTTAAACTATATTTTATACACCATATTAATGGTCATAACCTTCTCTCAAGATGCCCACAGGTTACCTATCACAATACTCGAGAGTAAGGTTTATTAAGAAACTTGTCTCTGGAAGTTATCTAGAACATAAGATGATTTATCGACTTTAATTGATCAACATCCGTGTGCCAGTGTGATTGCTTTTAGAAATATATATATTAACCGGTATGTGTCCCGAAAATTAATCCTATAATCAAGCCGAAATTGTTATTAAGCTGAAATCACTTGATTGATTTACGTCGTGCTTAAGGGTATTTCACTTTTATGACGGCGGTGTATTCCAACAGAAATTGACACTAGCACAATCAAGATGTAAAGCGCTTCCACAATATTGGAAAGTTAATTTTCCTCTAGTGCTAAGTAAAGGCAGCATTGCTACTCTTCCAACATACTGCCCTTAGGCAGAGGGCAGAGTGCAAATTGTGCATTTCATGGTAGGTAAAACGTACACAGATTAACCTATATAACGCTTGTTCTTCCTTGATTGGATGTTCTCAAGTCGACAATGCATTCTGTACTTGCCAAATATAACCAAAAAATTGCAAACAAACAAAATAACAGATATAACTTTTTTGAATACATCTTTGTCTGAATAGGCAATGGGTTTTAGATTTGTATATGTGTGACCTTACTTTCGCAATGAGAGCAAACATAAACCCAGGCATTGTTTTTTCGGAAAATAGCGAATTAAATAATGTATCGGCTCGGAAACTTGCAGAAAAAGGCAAACAAACAAATTGACTTGTTCGAATGTTTTTGTTTGATTTTAATCCCGAAACTAGTCCTAAATAAACAACTGTAAACTCAACTTAATATAATTTCTGGCACTTTTGTCAGACAGGCATTAAACATGACGCACATCTCGAACGTCATCTAGTGAATATTTGATGGAGACCCACAAAAATCATCCCACGCGCGTCAAACTATGTCAACACTTATCGAATTGTGTGCACCAAGGAACGAAACACTCCCAGCTTTCAGGCAGCGGTTGTACATTTGGCATATGTGATCTATGAACACCGTAACTGCTTCACAGTGTGTATTGTTTGCCCTGTATGCAGACAAATTGAATTTGTGGCTATATTTCAGGAGTAAAACAAAAATGAAAATGATAAAAATAGGCATTGTAAATTACTCTATACGTCATGCAGTTGAATTAAAAGTTGAAAACCCCTCTCCTTGAGCTGGGCATGCAAATAAACTAGACATAAAATATTCAAAAACGTAGATAAGTTTGATTTTGAATATTTGCATAAAAGTATCTATATTTGATATATACCACGTAACGGGTGTGAAATAAAGGGTTTCAATGAAGCCGGTGCTATTAAAGAAAGCCGTTTCAATTTTTGCAAGCGATACCATGATACATTCTGGAAAACAATCGTCATATAAATTAGTGAGATACCTTGAGTACGAAGTTAAAACCCGGGGACCGTATTCATAAACGGACTGAAGTATTTCGTAAAGTTAAGAAAATTTTGCTGATATTTTGTGATCCCAAATGAAAGACAATTTTTAAAATTTATAAAATGTGAAACTAATTATTTTATCTTGTTTAAGAGGCATTTAGAAGTAAAATAATTTTGAGCAAGTATTTTTTATTTATTTATCTATTTTTTCAAGGGAAATGAAGGGCTGAAATACTTAGTTGGCTTTTTGAATACGGGCCCAGTTAAACAAATGAAAAAAAAACCCCTCAGGGTCCGATTCCACCAAACAGTTTTTTTACTTAAGTCAGAAAATGATTTGTGAAACCGGCCTATGGGCTAGTCAACGGGTGTATAATGTACCACTATATATTTGTTCAGTTTCAGTTTCAGTTTCAGTTTATTTATTCAGGAATGGTTTATAAAACCCTTCTTCAACATACATCATATTATACAAATTAGACTTCAAGGTTGTGACCATATGCCCACAGGAATGTTACATACTTAATACATTGATAGTCTGAGGTCTTAATCGTTGAGCCTCTTTAATAAAATTGCTTAATTTGATTACAACACGAATGGCTCTAACATTGAACAATGCTTTGTCTTTTCTAAGGTTAGGCCAGGAACAAACCATGTTATATCTATCAGTTTTTAAGTTTAACCTATATGGTAGCCACAACTAAAGCGTGATATAATATTCACGTGTTTGTAACTAATATTTTCACATTGATCAATGTAGCGCACTATACAAAAACTTTGCTTTATGCCTGACTACAGATTATAACGTGTAGAAGAAATAACTATTGTAAACCAGTCTTGAACAAAGCAGTCTTTCACTGTTCTTTTGATCTTTGGTACATATCGTTGTTGTCTGCATTTTTGTATGCAATAGATATCCATAACCATTACTTTGAAGTTTCCCAATTTCAAGACTCCAATTTAAAGTCGTTGGAGTAGTCCTAATTGTCAACTGTTTAGCACACTGAGAATTGTTTTCAATGAAACCAAAAGTGTATATACTCCTTTTTTTCTACTTAACAGTTAATAAGACCCAACGGAGAAGGACCAATTAGGAGGAAAGCTTCGTTTAAAAAAATTATATTTCAAGTTGCGAAACAAAAGATAAAAAATATAATGCCCCCTATGCCTGGTAGGTAGATCCACATTTCCAAGACGTGTAGTGGAGGGTTGGAAAGGGGGGTTCCTGTAGGCTTGGTGCTCACAGACCTGGTGACAGTTTTGTAATACGCTCTGTGAGTGGGAGGTTTTCATCACCCATTCGGCTGGCACGCCGTCATGTGATTGAAATATATTTAGGTACGGTGTTAAACCCCATTCAAACAAAGGATAAGCTAAAAGCATATGTTCTCCTGAATATTGAAATTGTTCTCTTCTGTTTCGAATCTACTTGTCATAAGTATTTCTTATACACGTGTTTAAAGTATTCTTCTTGAAATTGTATAATCACGAGTCTATTTACAACCTGTTATTACTTTACAGTTTCGATACGTCTGCTCGACAAGTGTTATCATGACGCTAAGCCCATGCTTCATCATCGTCCGATTGCAAGGGTCAGAATAATTTATATGAGAATCTCACATTCTCATAAGAGAGGCTAAATGCGACCGTCCTCTTTTCCGCCTTGCCTTAACGCTTCATATAAATATCTAACAGTCATATTTATTTCGATCAATCCGCACGTTTTCAGTGAAATTTGTGTAGGCGTATTAACACACTGTTTTTAATAGAAATAAATTGAACAACCACAATTGTTTGGTTTGAACGTGCTTTTCTCGGTTACAAAAATACTCCATTTCAACACGATTTCCTAAATCAGTTGAACTGACTTATTTATTCACCTGTTTAATAATTCATCTGCCGGCAGTATATGTCATGATACGTCATGTTCTCTGGAAAAAGAGGCAAGTATACTTGCCTCCTTTTCCAGAGAACATGACATACGTTCAATTGTAACCAAATAAATCACGTGGTGTAATTTTAACCAGTCTGAAGAAATGATGCGTATATTATGGACCAATGCACCACACTTAGTTTGATTGCCAATATTATTCCAAGAGCAACTAAAAATGATTTGAGAAGTAATCCTGAAAACAATTAAAGGCTATTAGATAGTCACATTTTCATACAATAAATCTGTACTTTTTCGACCTATGTTATCGGTGTAATTGCAATACGCTGTGATCGATATAAATCTGCTGTGGTATTGGAACACTATAGCTTAGCAGTTGATTTACAGATAGTAGGCGTTTATGGCAGGCCGTTTTAGCACGTCTATCTTTATTATACATATAACTTGCTTGAGCAGCATTTGGAAGCTGGGATGATAACATAATAAGTAAGACTTTATAGATTTTCAACTTCTGGGTTTATTCATACACAACGTTTCAGCGCAGATACTAGCGCCGTTTTCAAGCTAAATTATTGAAAATACTGAATATGAATAAACCCGTCGACTGAAATAATATTCACTCTTTATTTGTCACCGTAATTGTCATTATTCATAAAAACGTCAATATGAACTCTCTGATTTGAGTGACCAGAACGTCTTGCTGAATTGTGATTGGCGGCTTTGGGTCACAATACCGTCTTCCTGAACTGTGAAATAACGGATTTGAGTGACATAAACGTTAATTGAATGTGATTGGCCGATGGAGTGACATGAACGTCCTACAGAACTGCGCCCCTTCTGACCTAAAAAACAAGGAAGAAAAAAAGAAAGAAAAACAAAACAAAAAACAGCATCATGAACAAAAAATAGTAATCTATATCTGGCTGAATGTAATAGAGATAACATAAACAAATTTTTAAATGGCTACCACAAAAATACATTTTGCAGCTAATAGACTTGACAATTTTGCCAAAATAAATGGCAGTTTTGCGTCCAATTGAGTAGCGATCTCTTCAATAGTGTTGTATTATTCTCTGAAATGTCACCATATCAACATTGTCTTCGAAGACGTATTAATGCAGAAATTCTGCACATCCTTGCACTATCAGACTGACTGATGTGGCACTTTTTAACTACAAATACTTGTGTCTATTGTTGTCTGTCTTTTTGTCAAAATTGCAGGAATTAAAATCGATCAATCAAAATTACAGAATCAATTTCACTGCCAAAATTCGTTGAGATTGTCTCTACAGGCTTCCTGATTCTCAGAGCTTCCGGGACAAAGGCGGTCTCTGGACCCTCTCCTTTTGAGCTATATTAGACAAGCTGCCCCTACCTTTTATTAAATCCGGAATCCGACGCATGCTATATAGCTGTAATTTAGGCCTACGGTTAAAAACAGAGCTGACCAGGCTATTTGATTAGACCCGTTTCCATTAATAACTGTGTAGATCTGTCTATTAGCGGTACGTACCATACATAGCCTGTAACCCAAAGATCCCGGGTTCGAATCCCGGTGGAGGCAAGCTAATTTGTCTCTGCATTTATTCAAAATATATAGACATTTATTGACTATAAATAATGTTTGAGCAAATGATACATTTTTTCGGGCAATAAATAGTCAGCCCCCTAAGAATACACCTTCCCCTACGCCTATATATGCATGGTAATGAGTTAAACCCTAACCAAACAGACAGACACCATTTAAGGAATTGTCTCTCCGTCTTGTTGTTCACTCTAACAAAAGTATTTGGGGATTGCTATGACATTTAACAAGGTTGAATCAAGACTTAACACG
>JAVFBX010242448.1:0-10360 GCA_034783855.1 Mopalia kennerleyi | reverse complement strand
CTTAGAACACCAGGGCAACAGAAAGCTCCTCTTTTCTCGCCTTTTACGATCGACCGAGGAAGCCGAGGGAGTATTCTTCAGGGCCTGCTGGTGTTAAACGGCCCACCCGCTCCCCCACGGGGGAACATTGAGTGAGTTTTGTTTTTCGCAAGGAAGGTGGACCGCTGTTAGGCCTCCTGGGGCCGGTAGCTGGAAGCGCTATTAAATTTAATCCTCTATTGTTACAGGGATTGATTTAGTTCACAATAAGACTAGATCAATGGACAGCAATTAATATTGTACGTAAACAACATTTAAAAATTCAATTCTCTCTAATAGTTTTGTCCCTTTTGCGTTACTACATATTCAGCTGTCTATAGCCTTAACGATCGCGCCAATAATGATCGGGTATACTTGCCCTTCTACGGGTTTATTTCCTTAATTTCCGGCCGTTAAAGCATAAGGACAAATATTGTTAACATAAATGAATATATCGGCTGGTTAATAACGCCCCTGTCGCGTGTGATTATTAACGTGCCTGTTATGTCCAATTATTGTCACAGTAATATAGACATACCGTGAATATAGCATGAATATAGCATCGGGAGAAACATCGCAGAGCACAGCTTTGTATGGAAATAATTATAAGTATTACTTGGAACATTGTAGCAGAATAATTGTTAAATTCAGAGGTTTCAACGTATAAACTGCATAATGTATATGTTTATAAGAATACAATCTGTAACTGGTCCAAACTGGTTCCTCTGTGTGCCTGTGTGCCTGTGTACCTCTCCCTGTCGTGAATTAAACCCCTTTGATCTCCAGTATACAGCATTTGTCAAGGGAAGCCAGGTTAGGTCAGGACGCCAAGGCAACATGATTGATAAAGCTACTTAGTCAACGTTGAATCAGGACAAGTCGATACCTTTATCGTTTCCATTTTCATGACATTGAAACTGACGTTTCTAGGTTAATAAATCAATGTGGTGATTTTCACTGTGAGATATATATCGCGAACTGTTCTGTTTACTTTATTAAAGGACCACGGCTACCGCGAGAGGAATGGTAGTAGGTAGTTTTTTTCTACCTCTTGTTCTTTGTAGTAAATCAAGCAGTGCTACTGTAACGGAAGCCTTGACAATTCTGGGATAACCGTGATCCAGCCCGGTGACGTTAATCCTGAAAAAACATTTAATCGTGCTTCGTTTGCTCATTTATCTTAGAGTATGTGTTTGTTATGTTGAAGAGTCAAGGCCAACTGATATGTAGTAATTTTCAGCCAGATTCTAAAATTCGAGATTCATGTTCCTTTTGCCGATGACATGATGTCCTTTAATGTTCAATGTTAAACAGGTAGGCCTATGTCGCTAGTCTCTCCACCAGTGCATTTGTGTAGCTATGACCAGATAACCTTGCCCACGGGGCAAACGGAGAACCGTATACATAATATTGAAATTTTAACACGAAATCTTATTAGTTACAAGGTCATCAATAAAGGGAAAGGTCATCAGAAAAATAGCCTTAGGATTACCGAAAATCCAAACGTGGTTCGCATTATCCCAATGTAGACAGCTATTTATGGACTATCCCACCATCTACTGTTGAATTAAATGCGGTCTATCAGTATTTGGTGAGGTTTGTCAAGAATACCACTAATATAGGGTTAAATATGTAGATTACATAACCCCACACTTTTGAACGGAGTAAGCACTGCTGCGTTCAGATAAACCAAAGTATGAAAATAAATCAATTCTACGGTCAATGAGATATATTTAACGTTGTTCGTTTTGATCCTTTGATACTGTAGTCAAGGCACGCGAGAGAGGAATTGCCATAAAAATGATACTATAGCATTCCTCTATTGAAAACAACCCCGTTAATGTTACTGTGCAATCCAAACGGATATTAACCGAGGACGTGTTTATGACAGCATCTATAGAACCATTTTGAGTGAAGCTGTGAAGGTCTACTAGTATCGTTTACTGTTGCTCGGTTGATCTGCCCTGACCAATCAGCTGTACCCAGTCTTTACCAGTATCCCCCAAAACACAGATAAACAGACAATGCCACACGTTAAACAGCTGTAAAAATTAGTACCACCAAACTGCAACTTACAGTTAACTAGGGTGGGAAGGTTATTATTAGTATTATTAACATTGAAAAATGTCATCAGTCCGGGTACCAGATGGCTTTCTATCTCGTCTGTCTTTTATTCTGCCGTAAAAAATAATAATTATATATTTTAAGCTGAATGGATAACATATAAAATAGTTGTGTCCTTTGTGTCAAGGAAATCAATCCCATCTCATTCAGAAACAGACAAATTATTGGAGACGAAAAACCAGGGTGTTGGTCTCTCCTTAACGGGTTATTACACACATCACAATAGTTGATCATCGTCACTGACACAGTGTATTTGTAGTGTGTGTAAATATTTTATTGTCATTGAAAATAAATTAAGTGTCATTATTCTAATAGCTCTTTTTAGGTTGTTTGTTTGTTTGATTTGGGTTTAACGTCGTATTCAAGGGTCTTTCACCTTTATGACGACGGATTGTCCACTTAACACGGGATTCTTAAAGTGACATTTAGAAGTCAGGATTACATAACACAGGAAAAGACTTGCTATGTATAACAACTCCTTCATTGATTTGATACTATGTTTCTTTCTCATTCCAGAGATCGTTTTCACTTCGTACTGCTCCTTCTCTAATTACGGTGAAAAACAGGGAGAAAATTTCGTAAAAACCACCCCCGCGATTGCCAGAGCCACATCGCGTATAACTCAGTCGTAAAAAAGGAGAACAGAAATGAATAAGCTAGTTCGTTAAATATCCTTTGATTATTTTAAAGTGTGCTTTAAAAGGGAAATTATAATTACATACGTAAAATATTCAGGCGTGGTCGACAGTCGGACTCGATTCTGTGAATCGGTAAATCGAAGAAGGTTTGGTTAGCGCACTCGCTACCACTAAGCCACGGCTGCGTGGGTCTGTTTAGAAGCCACTTACACATTTTATATTTTGCAACAAAAAGGTGAATATGTCAGTTAAATGGTTTAATGGGACTGTATCGGAGTTAAAATAATAAATATAATGTTTGAAGAATAGAAACACTTTGTTCACTTAGAACTGGAGAAAGATTAACCTTCCAACAAGACAAAACATGACACAGTTTATGGTTCTGCCAGTGTTAAGTGTTGTTCGTATACATCACAACAATACAAGCGAAATTACCGAGATCACGGCGTAAAACAATAATAAATATGCATTCATGATCAGTAATAACAATGCTGTACAATATGTACAATTTTACTTCTATATGTGGCATTAATGTATCAATTATTTCTATTATAGATTCATATCGATTCACCTAACAAAAACAGATCAGGACACTCAGATTGCAACGTAAATTGGTAATTATACCTTTGGCACAACCGCTTTAATAAAGGTGTTTAACGAGCAGTTTATTATCAGTGTATCATATCTATATTTCTTACATATTTTCATATAAAATTTAGGAGCCTCTCCTACCAATATGTAATTTCCGGTGCTTTGGCATTACTTCACCACTATTGTTTTTTATTAACATAGACCGGATATTCGGTTTGGTACTTCCTTTCTGGAATTCCACACGATGACATCGGAAGTCTGTGGTGAAAATTATACGCGTAGGCCTAAATTACAAGGCTGTAACCTTGTAAAAGTCTGATAAAAAGATGTACATTATATATTATTATACAGGGACTGTATGTATGGGCGAATGGGAATCTTGGTCATTTGGAAGAGGGTAACAGCCACCTGAGTTTGTACTAGAGGAGGCTACCGGTCTTCAGTTGCACGGCTTTAAGGTCTTGCTGGACCCCTTGGTCGATTTTCAGAACACCTGCTGTATTTATTTTATTATGCAGAAGAGTATAAATGTTAACCATATATATGTATATATTTTTGGAAAGCTTGAATATTCAGGATTACATGTTTATGAATGTTGTGAAAATCCAATTATCATTTTTTTAAATATTGCAAAATTAGTAAATGTCTACAGAAAAAAATAGACTAAATTTGTCAAGGTTTATTTCTCGAAGTGCAATAACGATAAGACTCAATAGATGAGTTGACCTAGTTAAATAGTCCTTGAACTAGTAAACGGGGGGTTTTTTTTGTTAAATTTTGATTAGATCGATCACAGTTGATTTTTTTGTTTATCCCACCTTGTAAAAGTAACATACGTATGTGGTGACTATTTAATCAGGACTGCTACCCCAGTGGCCACTTTATCCCCTAACTCATGTGCAATTATCACAACTCGAGGACAAGCATACTGGTGGTTTTGTCTGATGTTAACACATTTTCAATGAAAGGTCCCTAATAAGTACCTAAGAAATAAACTGATAAAATTGCTAGTTAAGCTAGACACAGCAGATGGGACTGTAAAAGTTTTTTTTCAGTATGGATCACGTTTGCGTTAGTTTATATTTGTAGCATCCATTCACTAATTAGGGTTAACATCCGGGTTTAATAATCAGCTTATCGGCCTGAAATATAGACAGCATACGTCAAGTTGTTTTTGAATTTGGAATATTGTCGACCTATTGTAACTGTATGGTATCTTGTTACAGTAACATTTCCCCTATCCCAATATGTGGAATAGTATACCAATAGGAAATCGAAGTATGATGGTTAGGTCCTTATTTAAGTTACAACTTTACTAATTTCACGTTACTTTTTGAAAAGCTATGAAATGTTGACGCCTGTTCACTTCAATTGATTCAAAATCTGAACAATCAACAAATAAAATCGGTGTTTTTCTTTTCAGATGACCTTCCTTGTAACTTCAGTAGAATGGCTATTTGTACCTTGTATGGAAACTACTATGAAAGACTGTATTGGAACATGCCGTGATGACGTCACCGTGTGATCGCCGGAGATAGCGCTGTTTAGTTGGCTTTTTAAAATGAAGATCAGGAGCTATGTTCTCGTTGTTATAGATGGTGCCCACATAAAAGAACTGCTACTGCGAAATCTCTCGACATCTTGCACATAGCTGGTGACAACATGGTTGCGATGACGTCTGTACAAACAAATTATTCGCTCCTTTTGATGAATACAACCGTTGTGTGGTTTTCTATGGAACTATCTGTCTCTTAAAAGATGAAGAATCGATCTGTATGCTTACACTGCTCTTGATACCACATATCATTCTCCCCGAATGGTTTTCTTCATTATAGAACGGTAGCTGTTAGTGTTTCTTCACGGTGACTGTTACTGCGTATCTGCACTGTGCGTGTTAGTGCGTACCTTCACTGTGAGTGTTAGTGCGTATCTGCACTGTGAGTGTTAGTGCGTATCT
Source organism: Mopalia kennerleyi (assembly GCA_034783855.1). NCBI lineage: Eukaryota > Metazoa > Mollusca > Polyplacophora > Chitonida > Mopaliidae > Mopalia > Mopalia kennerleyi. The sequence continues at coordinate 5,032 of JAVFBX010242448.1, read as the reverse complement.
GCATTGTGAGTGTTAGTGAGTATCTTCACTGAATCTGTTAGTATTACTAGTAAGTTATAATGTTGGTTGGAGGGTGCATACGAAGTATTGACATGGTCAGTTGGGCTCGAAGGGGTAATAAACGTATCTTCACGGTGACTGTTTTTGCATATCTTTAGTGCATGACTGTTATTGCGTATCTTCGCTGAGACTGTTAGCGCGTATCTCCACTGTGACTGTTAGAGCATATCTTTAGTGCATGCCTGTTAGTGCGTATCTTCGCTGAGACTGTTAGTGCGTATCACACAATGAATATAAGTGCGTATCTTCACTGCATGACTGTTAGGGCGTATCTTCATCGTGACTGTTAGTACGTATCTTCACTGTGACTGGTAGTAAGTATCTTCACCTTGACTGTAAAGTGCGTACCTTCCCGGTGACTGTTAGTACGTATCTTCACTGTGACTAATAGTGCGTATCTTCACCGTGACTGTTTGTGCGTACTTTTCCAGTGAGCGTTAGTGCGTATCTTCACTGTGACTGTTAATGTGTATCTTCACTGTGACTGTTACTGCGAATCTTCGCTGTGATTGTTAGTGCGTACCTTCACGGTGACTGTTAGTGCGTATCTTCACTATGACTGTCTGTGCGTATCTCCACTGTGACTGTTAGTGCATATCTTCACTGTGATAATGCCACACTGTCGTTGCTCTACTCTATTCCGTAACTATATATCCAGGAATAAGAAGTGACTCTTCCGCATAGGTCATGCATTTCGAATTCGGGTTTAAGCTTTTGTTTTGTTTTAATACCACAATAACAACATACAGTACATGATCAATTATGGGGAAAGTTAACTTAAAAAACGAAGCTAAGCATTGAATGGAGCGGTCAATTGGATATAAAAATGCTAATTTGGTATTTTTTAGATTTTTTTTTACAAATCTAATTCACTATCGAAAGTGAGCTACATGTAACTCGTAAAAATACTATGGAGCTGACATTTTAACAATGGCGACTGGACGTGTGTGAAGCTTGAATAATCAGCTAACCACATTGCTGCGCATATCTGGGTGAGTTGCCATAATAAAAGACACATGGCTAATTTACATATTGCTCAGTGCACATGACCCATTAACCCCGTCTGCCACAAAAAAGCAGTCATACATTTTGCGCCTTTTTCTGAAAAGCAATTCGGTTGCTCATGGCGGCACGGACAAATATATTTGAAGGTAACAGTTTTTCAAATTTATTTTCCTATCGTATTTTGTATGGAAGTGTCGCACACTTAAAATGTTCACAATTACCGTATCATTCACTAAACTTATACTTATTATAATTAATATATATTAATTAAGTTATCTATCCATTTAATGTGACATGAGGTCATTAATAAAGAACAGATATTAAAATTATGCCAATAGGGTAACATTGCCACATTGTATGTATAATTGTCCTCTCTTGTCTACAATTCAAAATGATCATTGGATTCCTAACGAACTGTCGAGTCACACTTTGTACGCCTGATCAATTTATTGAGTTTAATTTATTGAACATTTTACGTATGTAATTATAATTTCCCTTCTAGTGCACACTTTAAAATAATCAACGGATATCTAACGAACTAGCCGATTCATCTCTGTACGCCTTTTTTATTTCTTGAGTATGTCTTCTGCGGTATGATAACCCAGTACGCAGATATTGACGAGAAGGTGATACCGTGCCTTCCCGTCTATGAGCATGTGGTATTATTATTGTTTTATTCAATTCACAACAGGTATTGCTCAGGAATGAAACGTTACACTCCAGTAAGTTGTAAATGAACTGCCCATAAATGATTTACGTCAATCCTGACCAGCCATTATACATGTGTATCTATATACAATGACTGAAACAATGAGATAAGTACAATGTCGTTAAACACAATGGTGACGTCAACCGTTCTATATATTTGGTCGACAGGCCGTGTCAAAAGATAAGGCTGTCGTAGATAGTGTGATATAAATCAAGGCCTGAAATAAGATATAAGATTCCACTTTGAGAGCTTCAAGTAATGAATGTATTCAATACCATTAGAGTGTCTATGAGACTTGATTATTCCCTGATTACATCGACCCATGGCTGTGTGTCAAACCTACATCAACTAAAATCAAGACGGCTTTGTAACATTCTTGATTCGACATCGGAGCCACTATATTTTAAAAGAGACATGTCGATTATTTAACCTACGCAGCTGATTGATATAAGAATGAGGTTAACCACAGGCTTTAACACACTTTCCGTCGAATGAGAGTAATGGCGATGTGACAACACGCTGAACGATGTGAAGTTTCCACTCTATGGCAATGCAGAGACACGTGTTTTACCAGAACATAGCCTTATGTCGGCTTGCAGAACAGTATAGTTTTAAATTAGTCAATTTTGCAAATAGTCATATTCCAAGCCATTGGAAAATGATATTCGTAAAGTGTTAATGCCGAAGATCTCTTAATCTGCAGTATTATATTTACAGCTCATAATAAAAAATATCTCACATTGGAGCGACAATGTTATACACCCTAACGATGTCACTCTTGAAAATCCCGTGTTCGATTTGTGCGGTACAGTGTTTAAACCCCAATCAAGTAAATCGATTTATGCGATATTCAAAAGGGCCAAACGTGACTGACCAAGTGTGTAGTGCCCAGGAACTGTAAAGCACATAAAATTGTTAAATAGATGTTTCTTCTTTAAGATCTCTCTGATCGGCATAGCTTCATTGCACCTTAATATGTTGTCCATGTCAAACGTTAAACAATATAATATGAAACAGACACTTTCAGGTCTTGCTAGACCCCTTGGGCTTTAGAGGAACCAAATTCCTTCATCACTTGGATAAAAAGTTAGGTATTCAAACTATATGTTGGTGAAAATAGTTCGAAATTCAAATTACAAACAGTTAAAAGTTTGAGCCTATAATTTAGTTTTCCCCTGATCATGTCCATGTGGCACAAGCTTGTTATTGCCTATATCTGGCACTTTAGTTTTAAGCAAACCCTACATTTACCATGGCGCATTTCTAGAAAACAATTCATGTCAGAAACTTCAAACTTGTACCATTGTAAAGAGCATAATGCGATCTAGTCAGCCTTCATTTTATAGAAGTTCGTTCTTGGGTTTCCACCCCCCCCCCCTGAAAGTTGCATTTTACATTTTGATAAAACTTTAAGACTTTCCAAGGCAAGATAGATTAATAATCCACTGATCTAATAAATTTTGAGGCACCGTTTATTAGCTTAGAACTATTTTACTAGTCTTATCGTTATTGCACTTCGGGAAATAAAAATTCAGTCTATTTTTCTGTTGATATTTACTAATTTTGCAATATTTTTATAACTGATAATGGGATTTTCACAACTTTCACAAATATGTAATTTTGAGTATTCAAACTTTCTAAAAATATATACATATATGTGTTTCAGATATATACCCTTCTACAAAATGTTGTAAAAATTTAGTTAACGGGAACCCATTTTTTAGAAGTTCGTCCTTGTTTTTTTTTTTAGTGTTTTCTGAAAGTTGTAGTTTGTATTTTTATAAGACTTTCCAAGATGTGATAGACACAAAAATTCACTGTGATCTATCGAATCAAAATTTAAAAAAAAGATGAGGCACATTTTACTTGTTTAAGGACTACTCTACTAGGTCAACTTATCTATTGAGTCTTATCGTTATTGCACATCGACAAATAAACCTTGAAAAATGCAGCAATCAATTTTCAATATTTTTAGAAATAATAATTAGATTATCACCACATTCACATATTTGTAATCCTGAGTATTCAAGCTTTCCTCAAATATGTACATATATATATTTCACATTTATACTCTTCTGCATAATAGACTAAATACAACCGGTGTCCGAAAAGCAACCAAGGGGCTGAGCAAGACCTTAAATTTGTTCATGTTAATACAGGACAATAGGTTTACTTAACACTTTACAAACCACTGTGTATTTATTTGGAAACAGGTGATTATATTTTATTTCCGGAATATTTGTTTTTTGATTAATGACTGATTTATAAAGCAATTTACTGGAGATACATATAAAGGACACGAAGACAATTGTATTGTAATTAACTCGAGATACAGTTAAAGGGAACTAAAACAAGTGTATTGCAATTAACTCGACATACAGATAAAGGGCAGCAACACAAATATAATTAAACAACAGACAAATGGAATTGTTTAGGAACACTAGACTATTGTATATTTTTTACCGTATTATTTAGTTGACAGTGGTTTTATTCAAGTTGTGAAATTTTCTATTTATAAACAATATTTTTCAAAAACTGATTCAATGTGCAATAGGGCTTATGAGCTACTACCTTTTATAATCTGGCAATAAATTGCTGTAAAAAATTGTTTCACTGATATAGATTTAAGTTAGCCAAATGGTCTTTGTTGAAATTCATATTGTTTCAACACTGATTAACTATAAGATTACGGTCAACAACATTTCGATGTCATCTAGACATTAACATTTTTGTTATCATTCAAAACAAAGATATTCAACCAATGATAAAGTGAAATTTGTTTTGTTATTGTTTTTGTTATCACCATTGTCCGTCGTAAACTAGAAGATTTAAACTGCCCTTCTGTGCGTTTTTTTTAATAATTTCTGTGGGGTTGTTTTTTTTTTTTGCAGGAAATGGTTTTGTTAATAGTAACACAAGACTTTGAACTTTATGACTTCTGATTTATTATGGCTTGCAGCCTTTAAATGTCTGCTCTTATATCGTTCTCGAGCAGCACATTCTATTATTAAATAGCGTTACATTTCGAGAAACATAATTTCTAGCAGCGCACACTATCGATTTAAATGAGAAGGACCGTCTTCCATTCAGTATCCATTCCCGTTGATCGTCCATTAAATATTTGAATGCCTTGGGGCAGTGAACATGTGTGTGATCCATGCCAAGGTCAATCGAGCTGGGTGTAAATGTTCAGTTGCACGAATGAAAACACTACATCTCCAGGCAACATATGTACTTTAAAGTCAGGAAAGGGCCGAT
>JAVFBX010242437.1:0-10360 GCA_034783855.1 Mopalia kennerleyi | reverse complement strand
ATGGAAAATGTAGTGTCGGCTTAAAAGTGAAGTGCCAGAAATAGGCAATTAAAGTTTTGCGACTTGTATACTTGTTCTTGGGGAAGCTAAGTTATAGGGTTAAATTGAACTGTTTGTAAATAGAATTTCCATTTATTTTTTTCACCGACATATTGTTTGAATACCTAACTTTTAATCTACGCGAGAAAAAAAATTTGGTTCATTTTGAGCCCAAGGGGTCCAGCAAGACCTGAAAAATAACCGTTGGTGTATATTATAAATCAATGTTGAGTATTATATAGTTTTTATTTGAATTTTCCGTGCTTATAAAGCATGAGCGATTGATTTATCAACCCATATTCTAGAAATGGTAAATTTATACTAATAAACCACCGGTAAATAACCAACGTCCACGGCACTTTATGGAATGAAAATGATTCAGTATTTTTCTATACACAACTATACTTTCGGTGTCACGACACAGTTACCCTTTACGATGGTGAATGGTAATATCACGCAACTAGTACGTGCGTTTTACTACGTAACCTTAACTCCTGGTAATCAAGAGTTCCTGTTATTCAGGCTAATGTCTTTATTTTGGTGACAGAAATTGTCAATCGTTTCCAGATGGCTGTGTAAACAATGTAATAACCAATATGCAAAAAACTGTTTTCAATTTAAACACATCTGTGTTAAACATTAAGATAAGTGTAGCGCGAATGTTGTTTATGGACAAGTTACATCAAAACCTTAAAATTGGTTATATAAAATATTTCATTGTTTAAAAAGCTCTTGTGTATGCCATAGCAGCGTCCACTTCACTTAATCATTGCGCGTCGACGAGTTATTTTCAGGTGATGTATTTATATTTGTTACGTCGGTCAGATAGTTCATTGGCCCTAAATAAATGAACATAAGAGTTTGTTTAGGACAGTATTGTCAGCTCTAAATTGGTGACTCCATGACTTGACAAGTATTTATCGTGATATTGGTTATAAACACAAACAGACACGCTTTGTTGAAGGAAATTCACCTTGATGCGATGAACACAGAGATAAATAAAGTAGATGTCGTGAGTTTCAAGTTTACCCTGGAACCATCACGGATAAGAAATGCAAAGTACGGAACTGTCTACAGGGCATATTGCCTCATTTAGCACTCGCATGATCGGCGAGATTAGGTCTGACGCTCGTCCCTAGATCAGCTAATCTCTACCTAAGATCTCAAAACGGCTGATCTACCTTAGGCGAAAATAGATAACTGAAGAATTTATACAGACTAGACGATTATGTGGTGGAAAATCGCAGAAATAGTCATAGTGGAATGCAACCATTCGCATCAATTGACTTAGGATCCGTGATTCCTAGGTGGTTTATTTTAGGATTCGACATGACGGTAGTGAAGCAGATCATATTAATGTATCAAGTAATACAGGAAACTGACCTAAGAGTCGTGGCTGAGAGTTGACCGATAGTCCCTTATTTAACGTAACACAAATCAAGCTGGGACCCATATTGGGCTTGTACCATAATTTTATAGAACATCTTTATATCATATAAGGTTCTACATTGATATATATTCGATTTTGTTGCCAGGTCGACGTCCTTAATAATTAAGTTGCTTTAAAGTTTCACAGTGTATCTTAATTGGGGTAACACAATAGCATTGCACGTACATCATACTAACACAAATAAGACACAATGATTTCAACTATATGCAGAGTTATGATGTTGTGAATAAATTATTATGACTGTAAAATTATAACCGAGTGGCTATAGCAATGGTGAGGAATCGAACAAGATCAAATTGTGTACAACACATTCAGGAGATAAAAACCTAGATCTAGGTCTACATATCAATGTAATAATCCGAATGCTGACCAATATAACGGAAAAACAATATACAGAGCTCTTCTGTATTTCTTCTTCCGATAAAAGCTACTGTCCAGCCATTTGAGGCGTAATGTCCATCCAAAAAGTTTTCATCTTCTGACATTATTATCAAAATACACTAACCACGCAAATAACCTTGCTGATTATAGAGTGATGTTTTTTTTATAACATATCCTAGTTAACACAGCGAATATAGAATGCAAAACTTTCTCTGAAGGACAACAGGCTACACAAACATTCATGAGACTGCCCCTCAGGCGGTTAACTTCCGATGAACAAAAAGGCAATAGCAAATATGGATACGGATTAGGTCTATATATGCAAAATGAAAGAACTTAGTCACCGTGTCCACGAGAAACATGTCACTGGCATTGGTACTGATCATGATTTTGAGACAGTTGAATCCGTAAAGTTTAAACAAAGACGTCGAAAGGAAACAGTCACAGAACACTCCTATCAACAAAATCTAAATCGACATACTATTACAGAGTTACTTTATTGGAAAGTGTATCGCCTGGAACATTACGTACCTGATATGACATGGAGACATTTATGGGGTGGTGAATCACCGATGTGTTAAACCCAAAGGTCAACTCGCAGCCGATGTTTCATGTGATGTTAGTCCACTTAAATACCAATGATTTATCATCCAGCAACGACACAGGTGACCAAATTCAACAATTATGTTCCTTTGCTTCAAAATAAATTTTGTTAGATCCATTTAAAAATATCAACGATTTTGGCCACATAACAAATCACATGCTCTTATGCTATAACGCTTAAACGGTGTGTAGGGAAAGGTTAAGACATGTACTGTAATTGAGGAAACCTGTTCCCCTTACTACTTGTAATTGAGCCAAAAACCCAGCTTAACTCTCATACATCTGAAGCCACTGGATAGAGGTCGGAAACATGTTATCCGGATCTCATCGATCCTTTTGTTGAGATTTTAACGTTCCACTAATCGGTTAATGACTACGACTTTAGTGTCTAGTGTTTTGATGGATGCTTAACAACTCCGGCGACTAAGGTTAAATCAAAATTACATTGTTTTTATTTCTCTATCGAATCCATTGTTTTTGTAGGAATTATGAATTTTAAAATTCGATTATGAAGATATATCCCAACAAAATAAACACTGTGACTTTATTTGTAACGTTATCATGAGGTCAGGTTTTAGCAGCTAATGTCTTTGAGACTGAGGCCAAGCACCTGTGCTTGTGCTGATCTGAATTGTATCAATTAAGTGTGCGAAATTTTAGCATTTAACAAATAAGTCAATTGTCTGGTGTTTTGGTGCCGGTTCCTGGCGGTGTAACGTCGTGGTCATGATTACTTCACTTATATGACGGCGGTGTATTCCAACAATAATTGACACAAATACAATCATAACGTGAATTGTTTTTATAAAGTTTGACATTTAATCTTCGTCCAGTGCTACATGTAAGTAAAGACAGCATTGTTACTTTCCACACAAACCACCTTAGCCAGAGAGCTGTCGATTTGTAATCAGTCGCTATTAAAATGTTGATAATTACTTAATCTATTCGTTTTCATATTTGTAAAAACCATTTTACATGGACGAGTTTATCACAACTTCTTCTGACGCCCACTTGGTAATAACCGATGTAAGTTACTTCGTTATAAAGCCTATATGAGCAGCAGTGGCACACCTTCAGACACGTTGTTGTAGTAAGGAGAGGATTCTAGACCATTTAGTATAACAGTTTCTTGTTTCCAAGCAAATAATGGTCTCTCGCATTTGCCAATCACTACATCTATGGACATCCACATGAATGCCACTGACCGTAACACTGCATCAAAGACTAATTTGTAGGAATCTATTTTCTGAGAGTACAATTTCTACAGTAACTGTATTATCACTCAAATTCCTTTGTCGATTGTGTTACATGTGTAAATCAGTCCGCCGTGGTAAAGGGAATTATATGCGATCGTAAAGAGAATACATAATGACATTTGTATGGGCATCTTAGATTGCCTACAAAAAACAAATTACAACAGTTGTAGAGAGCAATAGCCTACTTATTTAACATTCATTTTATGAAAATTAAATTATAAACTTTTTTGGAAAACACACATTATTTATACCAGCAAATAAAAGCAAAATCTTACGAAACATTTATGTCATTAACCATGTCAAAGACTCTTTAAATAAAAGGTCTTTGTTTATATTATACTAATCGCTTATATATCCCTATGTAATTTACGACATTACTCTCTGGGGATATACTTACGAATCCCACTTAACATCACTTTTTGAAATGAGCCAATCAAATCGTTTAGATCATGCAGCACCATTATTTTCGAAACTACAAATCCTTCCACTTTCGCTTCTAGTTCTTTATAGTAACTTAGTATTATCTCATAAGTTATGTCATAACCAGGAAGTAATTTCTGCTGCATTTGTGTTCTATCTTGTTAGACAAATAATTGTTCAACAACGAATTACCAGACGTTTTTTTATTTTATTTTAATATGCCTTTCTCTAATCTGTCTTATCATTTATTAAAGTCAGTCGGTCCCATACATATTCGAGTCATTGAATCAACATCACTTTTCAAATCAAGAGTAAAAGTCTACCTACTTTAATCCATCCCATTGTAATGACTCCATATTCATCATGAACACTTCTCATTTAATTAAACATGTCTAATAATAAATACTAGCTACCATGTATTCAACGACCTAAACACGGTTTCAATAATTAAGCTTTACTTATGTTTTCAACTGAACACATGATACCTTATAATTCTATATTTTAGGATAGAACAAGCCCTCTTCGGGCTTTATTACCGGCATGCAATTTATAAGTTTTTATCCTGATGCATTGTATATATATAATGGTAAATAAATATCAAATCAAAAATCAAATCAATCTGCCATGGAAAAAGCCTACGACATTCGTAAGTCGATCCGCCACTCATCTTTTTCCATGTCAGGTCACCAATAAAATTACAATGTAACATGGTATGAGTTGTTTTTGTGTTCTTCATCATGTCGCCGCACGACGCAATAGATCGGCCTCTTGACTCGTTATCAGGCTGCAGTATCGCAGGCGGGATCTGCTATTGCTGTACGCGGACGCTGTCCGGTGCGGTGCAACCGTGACAGAAACGAGACACCTCTTCCAAAAGGTACAGGCTATGACGGCCATGTTGGCGAGGGTGAGCGAATGGGCATCACACCTGATGTCAAATCTCGTTACATCTTGGCAACTGTCACGAGAGTCTACCGCGTGCAAAGCATCACGGGAAGACACCCACACCACCCCATTACAGCACTAGGGTCAACACTTCCTTTTTTGGTCATGCACTTTTACCCATCCTCTTTTGATTAGTACAACCCTTCCTTATGATGTAATAGCACATGCTTGTCCAAATGACCTAGGTTTTCCCACAATGGCGTGAAAGCATCACGGGAAGATATATACCCACACGACTCCATTACAGCACTAAGGTCAGCGCTTCCTTAGTCATGAGGGAAGGTCACTCCGCATTGTGACCCACATCATTCCCCTGTCAAATTAAGGCACATATCGTCAACTCTCGCGAGAGTCAACCGCCTGCAAAACACCACGGGAAGTCAACTACACCACCCCATGACAGACCTAGGGTCAACACTTCCAGTTTTGGTCATGCACCCATGCTCTTCCCACTACATGATTAGTAACAACCCTTAGTTATGATGTGATAGCTAGTCCAAATGACCTTGATTTCCCCAAAATGCCACACTCTGCGCCATCTATAATTTCAATTTTTAGTACTGAATAACGTACACTTTTTTTTTTTCAGTAGTCCGGGATTATTCCGGACAGACGACTCACTTGTCAGGAACGCTCACGACGCCATTACGTTTCTTGTGAAATTTGTAAGAAAGCGGCAAAGACTCCAAAAACAGTGACTAATTTGATATTACACTTTCGACTGCAGTAGGTTAATAAAAGAGGACAACTGTGTTTAGACCTAAACCTTTTACTGCATATTTTTAAAGATAACCATCTATATTGCATTCGAAGTAGCATAGCCGTTAATTAGTTAACGTAAAAAGCGGAACTGACGTCATTGTTCCAAAACACGGTAGTTACACCATCTAGTGTCTGCACTGCTGGATGCTTTCATATAAAGGTGAAAGCGAAGGTTCTGTCTAATGACCTATATAGTTACATTTAGGTCATTGGTTCCGTCCTAAGTGAAACAACAACAACCGCGTGTACATATCAAACTGGTAACAAAAATGGAATTGTTTAAATCCGTATGTCAGCTGATCATGTGCTTAATACACAACAGTATTTAAGACTTGAATACATGTTATATATAAACGAAAGATCGTTGCGCGTTGTTACTGAACTGTTGCGCACCGTATGGCCCGAAACCAGTGCATTGAATATCTTAGTAGAATTAGAAACTACAGGAGAAGATATATTTTTGTTTGTTTGTTTGATTGGTGTTTAACGTAGTACTCAATGGTATTTCACTTATTTGACCTCGGAGACAAATACAAAATGTACAAACAGATCAGCTTCCTGTTCCCCTTTCGCTCTGAGAACACCAGGGTAACAGAAAGCTCATCTTTTTTCGTCTCTTACGATAGACTGAGGAAGCCAGGAGAGTAGTCTGCAGGACTGGCCAAACCGCTCCCCCACGGGGCGAGTAGATAAAAGCTAACGTATTGACATCCAATCCAACCTGAACTGTAGTATAGTTCAATAATCACCTAGGCAATTGGATCTTCTTGGAGTTTCAAGATAATTACAGCAGAAAAGCAACATAATATTCGGTCTTCAATTCGTCTCATAGAGCAGACGTCTAAACGCGCCAGTTCATATATTATTTGACAAAAACTCACTGACTCAAAATAGTTTTTTAATTTGGCCCTATGATATGTCCAGTTTAATTGTTTAACAGTGGTTTACAGTCATCTACTCCTGAGCCGGATAAATTTTTCCCCTGTTTACCTGTTAGGCGGCTTCTGGTAATCAATTATCGTCAGTAACTTACTAAAGTCCCAGAGATAAGAAACCACAAAGGGATTATTTTATTTCAGACTTTAAAGAGATACAATTCAGGGGAATGTCATCTTTAATGACTTCAACTGTTGTCATTCAATACGACACTGTAATATTTTAGTCCATCGTCTTCATCCCTCACATGGGCAATGTGTCTAAAAGAAAACATATCAATCCACTTCAACAGTTTTTGACTTGGGGTTTGAAAGTACTTTTGCATCCTAGCAATCATTTACTGACAATTCAAACCGTAGTTAATTTGTTATTAAACCGCTAGTCAAGGAATATTAAATATAGTAATTTAAAGACTTGCTAAAGCTAACTATGCTGAAACTATGCTGAACAAGCTGTGGCGGCACCAACTGCTTTGTAATCTCTAAAATACAGCTAAACGAATTGAAATTAATATTTGAGAAATAAATCGTATTGTAGAGATTAGAGAAAGGAAATTTGCTTCCCTCGAATTTTTATCGAACTCGGGTCTCTGGCCGACTTTGATATACATATGGGCCTGTCAGCCAGATTCCAGATAGAATCCCCTCGAAAGCAAGTAAAATTTTCTTTCACTGCATTAACAAAAACCTTCTATAGAAGATTTTTTTTAAACTTAAGCAGCCCCTGGTATATGTTCATATTGGTATATCCACAGCTGTTGCCAATCCGAATAGCTTTAGGACTTACAGAAACGCTGTTCTTGTCAGTAAAAACATTGCGTAAAAATCCCGGACAAAGACCATACTTGGGGGTTATTAATTGTCTCTCCCATTCCCACTTCTGAATATGAACACGATAAGCGCAACTTACAATTTATTTTTTAAACTGCGCCACAGATCTTTCGACTTCTTCAAAGGATTTATTACAATGATGTCGGCAAAATAAATTTTAAGGGTTTTTTTTATTAGCGGGAAAATCAATCCGGTGTGTCCCTGAATTTCTCATGCGGATAAAATTTGCATCGAAACATCGCTACTACACAGTCAGCATAGGAAAGACATATTCTTACGTAAGACATTAAATCTAGATTGTTTGGTTGATTGGGGTTTAACGTCGTATTCTTATTGTCTTTTGTCATTTCTGGTGGAAAGCCGGACGGAAACCATGTAATAACCACCCCCGCGATTGCCGGAACCACACCGTGTGACTCATTCTTATACCGGAGGGTAGGTAGTCGGACTCGACCCTGTGAACGGTACACTGAAGTAGGATTAGTAAGTGCACAGGCTAGCCACTAAGCCACGGCCGCAGGAACGTATACCCTAGTATGTCCGTCTTCTGTCCGTTCATCGGTATACAACTCCTCGCTTCAGGAAATGTTTATATAATACATATTGTAACATTATGCTTTGATACGTTGGTTGGCATGTCTGTAGAAAAATGAACAAATTATTGCATTACGCATCAAAAGTGCAGAGCAACTGATCCGGCTATATAACACTATCAAATATCAATTTTGTGAGACATTGGTTGTTACGCTTCTGACAGACTTTCAGAATCAGCAGTAATTATTGATACGTTTGTATTACATTTCACGTTGTAACTGTACCACGTATGCGTTAAACCGTGTGCTTTATTTGTTCTTCGATCCGCTTTTTTCTGTCCGAAAGACAGTTTTGTATACCACTATTCATACATTTAGATTTTGTTTACCAACTAGCTGGTTTTAAAATGTGATACTTTTTAACAAATATCGATATCAAAAACATTTTAGACACAATCAGCATTTTTAAATCGATGTCGGCAGCTCCGCCTCAGACTAGTCGGCTGTCTGGTTTTATTTTTATCGTTTATAGCCTTTATAACGTTCACTATTCCTTCAAAGCTGATGTGAGATCAAATAAGTTAACTTACTTCCCGTAGACTGTTTCATGCTGTTCTGTCTCAAAACCTACTGAACATTCGAAGACTGCTTCACCGCCACAGTGCCATCTAACGTGGTCAAGTTTCATTGATAACCTTCCTTCGTGTGATATAACCACATCTGTGAAAAAAAAATGTTCAACAATGACATAGACCTATTTGTATCCACGCATCATCAAACACAAGAATCTCTACCATGTTCCTGTCATCTGACAAAGGGCAGTTTGATTGAATAGTAGCAATGATTTCTTTACTTAGCATTGGAGGAAAATTAATTTTTCCAACATTATGGAAACGCTTCACTTATTGGTTGTGTTAGTGTCAATTATTGTTGGGAAACACCACGTTATATGAGTGAAATATCCTTAAGCACGACGTAAAACACTGTAGATTACTATAGTAAACTATAGTATCTATAGTAATTTATAGATTTTTGTGGTAATTTATAAACACGAAATCCATAGTTTACTATGGTAACTTTACCATAGTAACTTTATCATTGTAACTTTACTGTAGTGAACTTAAGTAATCTGTTGACTCAAAATTTACACTCAAAACCTATAAAATACTATAGAAAACTATAGCACTCTATAGTTACAAAATCTATAATAAACTATAGGTTTGTTTAGTACGTACTCAACACAATTTGTAGCAATTTACAATTCTGACGCTAGTGCACATCATAATACAGCTATGTTTACTGAAGGTGGGTTTCTTATGGTAAAATATTCATAGACAAATTAATGATACAGCCATCAAGTCCGTCATTCCAACATTATCAGTTTGTGAGTAGTTTCCTGTTCCATAAACAGTCATTCAACTTCAATCTTATCCTGGTCGACCACCGTCAAGCAAATGCTAAGTCTTATCAAGGCGCTTATACCACGGCGATGTGGCCCAGCAGCCTGAAGCTGCACTTCACTTTATTGAATTTTAGTTTAACGTCCTACTTAAAGGCCTTTTCTCTGGTTTTACACTATTTTCTAATATACGGAAGACAAAGATGTAAAAATTCTTCAGTGAACGAAGTGAACAAACTTCGCCATATAAGTGATTTACTTTTGAGAATTGTGTTAAGCCCCAATCTATCAAACAAACAATTCTTGTCCTTCTCACCACCATCCCGAAGTCGGGCCTTTCAGATATTGTGGCCTCTAGGAGCAATTACGAACGAGTAAGAAGTGGTTCCGACTTACCAGGACTACAAAACTACCCTCATGTGATTATGCTGCAGGACGTGGACCTTGTCTGTTTTCACAAGTACGGTTTTCATTAAAAAAAAGTTGCTTCTCCTGTGGGGTGATTCACGGCAGACCCGATTGGTAGCTTAGTTTATACGCAGCAGATATGTTTTTATATGTTGTTGTTTACATATCAGCTACGTTGTTGTCCTATTAAAGTCTGGGATGGAAACCACCACCCCAACCCAAACAAACAAACTACGTCACTTACCCTGTCTAGGTCTGCTTGCTTCGAAGAAGTCGGTATAAGGAATGTATACCAATAATTTCAGCTCCTGACTCGACTTACGGTGGTTAATATATCCATTCTAAACTCGCGCTGCCCAAAGATTTGTTTCAAGTCGACAATGGCAGACTCGTTTACC
>JAVFBX010242426.1:0-10360 GCA_034783855.1 Mopalia kennerleyi | reverse complement strand
ATTTATTTGACATTCCACATTAGGGTGGTATTGAGGACCATTACCTTTACAACAGACATTTATTTAACATTCCACATTAGGCACGTGGTGTTGATGAACATTACCTTTACAACAGACATTTATTTCACATTCCACATTAGGCACGTGGTGTTGAGGAACGTTACCTTTACAACATACATTTATTTAACATTCCACATAAGGGGGGTGTTGATGTTAACCCATTCAAAACGAATTTCTGTCATGTAAGCCTAAAAACCCAATCAATCATTCTATCTTATACCTTACCTGGCTATTGTCATTGAAATATTGACTTTGTTTTCATCTTTTACTTTTGTCTCTTCCATTGGTGTTTAACGTGCAACCCAAATGGTATTTCAACCGTACGACTTTTTTGTAGATATGTGAAATAAAAGCATCCAAGACCTCAATTACAGACTTCTCTCTCGCAGCCTGTATTTAGCGGCAATAAATTTGCTCACAATCAGATCACAAGCACATCGTTTGTGTTTCTCAAAGCATTTGTTATTATCTATAACGGAGAATAAATCAGGGAAACTACATTTGTTTTACAAGCCTACAATTGCGACCGATTCTGTTGTGAGCATTACTACATCTGATTTGTCGGGATAATAAAACGATGTAGACTACAATAAAGATACTGAATAAAAATAAACCCGATGCCTGATATAATATTCACTCTTTATTTGTCACCGTAATTGGCATTTTTCATAATAGAATGTATGGTTTTGTGTTTCAGCCGTTCCTGGCTGTAAATATATGCCATCGGCTTTCAGAGCTTTTTGATAAGTGGAACTCTTTTGTACATATGTAGTTTATTTTGCATGACTGAATTTTTTTCCACATATGTAGAATAGTCAGGTTTTTGTGTTTAATTTTACTTACGTGAAAAAGAATTTGACATATGTTGAAAATAATTTTACATATGTTCAAAAGTATTCTACATATGTCAAATAAATTTTTATTAAGTGAAAATGTTTTCAACTTAAGTAAAAAAAAATTTCACATATATAAAAAAGAATCACACATAAGTAAAATAAAATGAAAACTTATTCGACATATGTAGAATAAAGGTAGAAGTGATAAAACGGCTTGCCATAGTGAACGGCGGAGGTTTGAGTAAAATGGTAATCTTTTTCTGTTAATTCGTTGGAGGTCACTTATTAAACATCAATAAGAATATAACTGATTATAGTGATATCAACTAAATCCAATTAAGGTAATGTAGATATTGAATGATGACAATTGGCGTAGTTAAAGTGACCTCTATCTGCTATTCGCTGTGTTTGTTGAGTTGTTTAAATGTTCGCGCACTGAAGTGGGCTGAAATTTCAACATACTAATTGCTTTCCGCATTTTTTGAAAGAGAATGTCTAATGCAGAGTGTTTTTTACATGAACAGGAACAATTGTATTATTTATCTGCTTGAATGTATTCACATAGCATTGCTCGCCTGTCAGACTTGCGTAACAACACAATCTCTACCTCAGTTCAGTATGCTGTCTAATAAGTATGTTATATTATTATCAATCATTGAGGGAAATTTCTAGGTATGCAGTCCTCTGCATGAACGACACAAGTGTGATTTCACGGTAAACAATTGATAGTTTCTTATCTCTTTTCAGTTAAAGAATGCTGATAATATTTGAGATGACAGCCAACATAAACTTGTACAGACACACAATACAAGTGACGTGAGGACTACAAATGTACTGGTCATTATGGCTTTAGCTGCTATCCGATCAAGGGATTGTGCTCGATGTTGGAGCGTGGAGACAGTGTTCGCCTGTATCGTGGTGTTCGCCTGTGCCTGTTCTATGCTGATTGCTCACATGTCTGCAGTACGCCCTGGTCGCAAACATCACCACCAGCACAAACGCATAGAGTTTGCGACACAATCGCCGACCACTATTAGTAAACAAGATGTAAGCAAACTGGAGAAAAGACCCCAATCAGAGTCAACAAAATCGAAACTTTCTCATCCTTACTTTAAGGGATATATCATTGAGAATCCAGATTTGTGCGGGGACAAACAGATTGACGTAGTGATATATTTCCACAGTGAAGTGAGTCATTATGAAACCAGAGTCAACCTAAGAGAGTCTTGGGCCAACTTGAAAAACTTTAAATCATTTGCGGTGAAAATCGTGTTCTTTCTGGGAGATGCCGCGCTGCCTGAAGACAGTCCGGGTGTTCTCATGGAACAGGCCATGTATGGAGACATTGTACAAGGAGACTTTGTAGACACTTTCAGAAATTTATCTGTGAAAGCAATAATGGCGAGTGAGTGGATCAGTTTTCATTGTTCCAATGCTAAGTATGTCATTAAGTCCGATGATGACGTCTTTGTTGACCTATTCAGAATAGCTGAATTTCTGATACCACAAATCCTGAAAAGTTCTACCACTCTTATGTGTCATTATCATAAGAATGGTTCTCGCGAGATTCAACGAGAACCTAAGAGCCGCTGGTATGTACCAGAGACCCTTCTACCTGGAAGCCATTTTCCCGAGTTTTGTTCCGGATATTTTGTGTTGATGACGTCTGACGTTCTTCCTGCTTTGTACAAAGAATCTAAGACAGCCCCACTTATATCTGTGGACGATGCCTTTTTATTCGGTCTTTCGGCAAGGAAGGTTAACCGGTTAAAGTTTGTAGATATATCCAAAAACCTGACTTTGCTGAGTGATGGACAGATGGAGCAGTACAAGTCTCATAATCCAGTTACTCTGTTAGCGTCGGTTATAAAAGACAAACGAGAGCACAGAACTTTATTTGAGAAATCCGTGGTACGCGCTACCGGCTGGGTTAAAATACATGCCAGCAATCTGGTTTTAAAACTTAAAGAAACTCTTGGGGAATCTGCAGGGTAAAATGACGTTAAGTAGACTGACTAATATCGTGATATGTTATTATTGAAAATCAAAAACTTGAGGGGCATTATTCGATTTCCTTCATTTTAAAAGGATTAAATGACTTACTTAACTATATTCATAACATAATAGTGATGTTCCTTAGGACTTGAGTCTGGGAAAGCTTCACATTGTGATAACATGTCTGGTTCAGTCTAATCCAGTTATTACTCTTCATTATGGCCATTCTCTTGGGAATAAAGCACGCATGTATGTGATTGTTGTCTATTTTTCACCCGATTTACTTCTTGTATTCTTGTTGCTGAATGTATTAAAGAAAAATATTAAACATACCCGCTTTATATGTTTTGTTGATCTTTGGTATCTTGGTATATTGGCAAGTTTTAGACTGTTATCTAAATATTCCGGGAGGTTTGCATATGTACGGTTGTGTCCGAGCACAAATCATTTTTTCCTAGCGATGCCCACTACCGGAGCGCTTTCAAATGATCCAATGTTAAACATGTATGAAATGTTTCTTGTTTGAATCTTTATAAATACGATTCAAACATTTTGGAAGTCAAATTTTATGAAAATTTTGTTTTAGTCTTGGTCAACGATTACACAAATGGATTAAGTCACGCTTTATTTGAGTCGACTTTTAGCGTTGGCTTATCGCCCAGAGTCCCTAATCAGAAGATAGCAGTAGGTGCAGGATATCTTGCTTTTGTATGTTCATCAAACAACAACGCATGCGTATTTAGTATCTGTTTTTGTTAGGCAGACCGGTAAAGCAAACTAAGTTGTGTAAAGAGACCTAAATAGTGGTACTCCCAGGGCCTTTGTTAAACTTGGGGGAACCAATGGATACGTCCTCGCATGTCCCTTTACTTGTTTAACCTGTCTTTACTCCGTGGAATGTGTTTCCCAGTTTCAGAAGGTTATTAGGTCTTGCTGGACCCCTTGGTCGATTTTCAGAACACCTGTTGTATTTAGTCTCTTATGCAGAAATCTGAACCATATATATCTATATAATTTTGGACAGCTAAAATACTCAGTATTAAATATGTGGTGAAAATCCAATTATTATTTCTAAAAATATTGCAAAATGAGTAAATGTCAACAGATGAAAATAAACTGCATTTTTCATGGTTATTTCTCTAAGCGCAATAACGATAAGACTCAATAATTAAGGTGACCGAGTAGAATAGTCTTTGAACTAGTAAAACGTGCCTCATTTTTTTTTTATACAATTTTTGATTAGAACGATCCCAGTGGATTTTTTTGTTTATCCCACCTTGAAAAGTCTTATGAAAATGTAAAAAAATAACTTTCGAAAACATTTTAAAAAATCAAGGACGAACTTTAAAAAAACGATGCACCGTTTACTAGATAGCATTGTGCTCTTTAATATGGGAAAAAAAAAGGTTTCTAAAATGAATAGTTTTCTAGGGTCTTCTTGAAACTGACGTACCATAAATGGACATTTAAATGTTTGCCACTTAGATACAATCAAGGGAAAATTAAATTATAGGCTCAAATTTTAACTGTTTGTAATTATATCCAAGTTATAGAAAACAATTTGGATCATTGTAAGCCCAGGGGGTCCAGCAAGAGACCTTGTTTGAGAAGGTTAAGACAGGCCCTTGTTCGAGAAAGTTAAGATAGACCTAGTTTGAGAAGGTTGAGAGTGACCCAGTTTGAGAAGAAGTGACTCAGTTTGAGAAGAAGTGACCCAGGTTGAGAATAAGTGGCCCAGTTTGAGAAGATTAAAAGAGACCCAGTTTGAGAAGGTTAAGAGTGACCCAGTTTGCGAAGAAGTGACCCAGTTTGCGAAGAAGTGACCCAGTTTGAGAAGAAGTGACCCAGTTTGAGAAGAAGTGATACAGTTTGAGAAGGTTAAAAGAGACTTAGTCCGAGACTTAGTCCGAGACGGTTAAGAGAGATTTAGTTTGAGAAGATTAAGAGACTTAGATCGAGAGGATTAAGAGTGACCCAGTTTGAAATGGTTAAAAAAGACTAAGTTCGATAAGGTTAAGAGAGGCTGAGTTTGAGAAGGTTATTAGTGAACCAGCTTCTCTCCGAATGCAAATGCTAAGAGAAACCCGATTCAAGAAGATTAAAAGTGACTAAGTTTCAGAACATTATCGGTGACCCAGTTTGTCAGTAACATACTATATACAGTCCCATGATGAATAGCGTATCGCGTATGCAATCTACTCAGCTGATTGTGTTGTAAAACATTCTGTCTTTTCATACCTAATGATTAAGTATATAATAACAGCCTTGTTACGCTCTCTGGAGATTACATTTTACTCGTACATAATTGATTGTTCTTGTACCACGGGAAATGCGATAATTGGTCCTGGCAAACGACTACTGTCAGCTGCATTTCATTGGTCGTATTGCCACGGTATGAACTTCATCGGAAACGTAATGGTAGAGATTCGCTGTGCACTATCTATTCACCACTGTACAAGAGAGATTGCCTCCACCACAACTGTTCTACCAATTGTTTTTAACAATGTAAATACAACTAAGGTATCTTATTTTCATTGTTTATCATTCACATTTGTTCTAGATTGTTCAGAACTGCAATAATAACACCCAACACGATCATTATACACCGTATACTTTAATAAATTTGTTTCAACTTAAACATGGAAGATCTCTACATTAAAAAAAACATGTCTTTAACTTATATAGAATTATAATGTTTGGATAAATCTATTATATATTATAGTCATTTAAATATAACTTTATATACCTTTTTACTATATCTAAGTCACGACCATGAACATTTGTGGTCGGTACAAAACTCATATATATGTTTAAATATATAATTCTATAAATAACAAAATCTATGTATTAAACTTAACTATATTTTTGTAAAACATGAAGATAACAATAACACCTGAACAGAACGAATAGAAGGCTCTTCAAGCCTGCCGTCTGAGAGATGGGTTCGATTGGACGAGGTAGACATATTGGTGAATGAAACCCACAGGTAAATCTGTCGATGTGTGTCTATATCAACTTCATAAGTTCACGTGTAAAGGTGTGATATTTTTATAGTCTTTTCTTAGACTTTTTGCATTGTATATGATATTATTTTATTTATTTTGCTTGGTTTGGGATTTTCACCCAAGTTAGGATTGTTTAGCACATTTACCGTGGTTCCAGGCTTTGGAAATCTCTCTCGGGGGACAACCTTGCGGCCGTCAAACTTTGTGCAATGAGTCAAATTTTGGAAATTAAAATAAAACACAGCACACGACTTATTGCCCATGTCGGTTCTTAACTCGTGAAACATCGTGTATCTGGATATATAGATTTGTGTATGTTAAAATTCGGAATATACACGTTTGACAAACAGCAGCTGTGGTTCAGTTCTAACATAGGTTAAGTTTTAAAAGAACAAGCACGAACACAAGAACACACATGTCAGTAACTATGGAACATTCACACGTCTACAATTCAATACACAACCTTCTTGTTTGTCCGTTTTCAAATTAAGATTAAATCAATATCTATCAGACCCGTTAAAACGAATGCATCAACAACATCTTCATTGGCTGAATTGTAAGTAATCAGCAGTTTTTATTATAGTCAGCAGTTCTATCAACCTTCTGGGACAGATTGTGGAGAAATAACCTCGCTTTAGGTTGACATCAATATTTTTCAAACTGATGTAATGATTAAAGAACTAACTGGAGATTATTACGAAGAGAGAATATGAAAGTGTTAGTTGATATGAGATGTAGATAAATAGGGATGGACTTCTCCTTGAACATTAGATGATGAGCAATATCATTGTTTGGAACATACAAGTAAATATCAGACTAGAATAAAAATGTATCCTTCACAAAAATATTTACGTTCTAAATGTTCATTCTTTACCGACCAATAAAGGTTGCGATTTTTTGTGGCCGTTTTGTATTGGACTAAATTTCGACGGATGAGTTTTCATCTCTGTGCATTGTAATAACAAGTGTAATATTATAAGTTAAAAACTTCTCAAAATTATTGAAAATATTGACGCTTTTAACATCAATATCTTTTATGAAAGTCACTACATTATTAGGTTTTATATACTATTTAAAATACTACATGATACATATGGATCTTCGCTTTCAATGCATTATTTCAACATAAATTTTTGATGGATGATGCGAGTCACAATAAACACGGATTGGATCCAAATGTGATCTAAGGCTTGTACTTCTCACAGAAGGTGAAATGTCTCATGCACCCTTTGATGTGCATTTTGGTGGGGTGCTCCGTCCTCTCGTGGTCAGCTTCGTTACACAAAAAATCACTGGCGTACCAAAGCATCTGGCGCATGCTCATCAGAGCCAATGTGTTTACCTTAGGTTCTAGTTCTATTTCATGCTCATAGTTTTTCACGAGGAGCACATGTGAACGTGGGACACCGATCATGTCTGAGGTACGGTCCACAACAGCTTGAACTTCGGCACTATGGAAGACTTTTGAGACGTCATCATGGACGAGTTTGCAAACTGTGTCCACCTTGGTCAATAAAACAACGATGGGGATGGCTGGAAACAAAAAGAAGAAAACAGCAGCATGAAGCAAACTTCTGAACGTATATTGTGTATAAGCAGGACAAATTATGTTCATTTCCACCATTAGTGGCATTGTTTTAAATGATTTTGGAATTCTTACTAAATTAGTCTCATAAAACTACGGTGGATGGCTGTTTGAGTGCATTTAATATCAAACAATTTTTGCACAAATAAATTTGGGATATTCCTAAGGTATTTTTAGTTTTATCGACTTGTGAACTAACTGACCTCGCTGATTAATATGATGTCTGATACTCTGTATTTTTTGAAGAATCCTCTCCGGGAAGTTGTTGACCTTGCTGCTGTCCAGCACCACGGCAACACAGTGTATCTTCTCCTTCAGGCTGGGACTGTGGTTGAACTGAGGAATGTCGCGGGTCACGTAGGAAGCAGGGTTAAACTGAAATACAGTTTAAACACATGACAAAATCAAATAGTTCTATTGGTAAGGTAAGATACATAGTTAAACTAAAATAAGATGGAAGTGAAAAAACAGTTCAAAGTCAAACATTTCACAGGGAACGTTTACATGGTTGAACGCAAGAACAGCAAAGCAGGAAAGAATTAACAAAATTCACATGTGACTTAAGAAACACGGTTACATAAATGGAAGGAAAGAAACCTTTCACAAAATCGAATGGCATGGACGCGTGGTTAATATTGAAGGCCGCTGAAACGTTGGGGGAATAAAGAAAATAGAATACATTCAACTAGCTTAAAGTGATTTATTGAAAATATTACATGAGACAAATTTCTAAATATGTTGTTTCGTTGTTTCTATTACAATCTCAACAGATACAATGCTTTAGTAGTTTACTTTAGTTTTGACACTTATTAAAACAGAGAAATACCAAACTTTTACCAAGCCTTTATTTAAAAATTTCTGACCTCAGATTCTTTTGTTAAAGGCTCAGGACCTGGTTCAGATGACAAACTTAACTTCAATTCAAGATGATACTGAAACTGTGTTTGGCACCCTTCCAACATCGTGTACTGGTTTGGAAGCTTCTCTATGTTTGCCCTGTACGTAGTCTCTGTCTTGGTCTCCACACCTTTAGTCTTTAATGACCTGATATGTAGATGGCACACAAAATGAACCATTGCCTTCGCGAAATAACAACTCACAATTTCCCTTGAAATATGAGCCTAATACTTTATAGAAGGATTTAATAAGCAGGTGTGACCACTGACCTGGTACCTGTCGGGCACATTTCCATCCAGTAAGAACGGGATGTCAGCAGCGTCCATACCCTGTTCTTCTTCCAGTCCCATTGTGTCACACAACCGGAAATGAGTTGCCTTACCGCTCTCCCTCACGATAACCTTATACTTTCGGTACTGTGGGAACAATAAAACCACAGTTATATGTGTTTAATGTATAGATAGAAAAGTAGACAGGACCTCCACCGCGATTCGGGTCTCTGGCTAGCAGGGCCACCGATCTAACCAACTGGGCTACAGAAGCTAACGGCACAACGAGCTACATGTTTATAACATATTTTCTATACCATGTACATGGTTATTACCTTCTCTCGAGATGTATGTAGGTTACCCATAACAACTGGACATTAAGATCTATTTAGAAATCTGCCTCTGGGAGTTTATCTAGAAAATACAATTGGATAGTTGGAGAAAAATGCTTGGTCATTCTGCCGTCAGCCCCTGTAGCTCAGTCGGTTAGATTGTGGTTCATGGTGTGAAATCCGTTGGAGGCAAGCAAGTTTTTCTCTACATTAATAACAAAATATCAATTTGATTTTTTCCAAAACTGATTTGTTTCTTAACTGGATAATGGAACTATCTCAGTCAATACTGATTACATTTATTTTGTAGGACTTTGTTTTATTTGCATGTGCCATGTCCTTTTATTTGACTTCCTTATTATCCTGCTAGAGCGGCTGTTTAATGAAGGTTTCTAGAGAACATTATTATCCTGCTAGAGTGGCTGTTTAATGAGGGTTTCTAGAGAACATTATTATCCTGCTAGAGTGGCTGTTTAATGAAGGTTTCTAGAGAACATTATTATCCTGCTCGAGTGGCTGCTCGAGTGTCTAGCTTAAAATGGATGGAGTACATGGGGATAATGGAATCGAGCACTTGCAAATCACACAGTGGCTTCCACAGCAGACTTTAGCGCCGAGTAGCATTTGTTTCTTTTTTCACATCATGTAAAGCAATCCTTTTACTTTGAGGTATCTTAAATGCGTATTGTCAGGGTGTTATATACAGACATACACTCGGGAGCTCCGATAATACTGGGTGTCATATACAGACACACACTCGGGAGCTCTTATAATACAGGGTGTTATATACAGACATACACTCGAGAGCTCCGATAATACTGGGTGTTATATACAGACACACACTCGGGAGCTCTTATAATACAGGGTGTAATATACAGACACACACTCGGGAGCTCTTATAATACAGGGTGTTATACACAGACATACACTCGGGAGCTCTTATAATACAGGGTGTTATACACAGACATACACTCGGGAGCTCTGGTAATACAGGTTGTTATACACAGAGATACACTCGGGAGCTCTGAGAATACTGGGTGTTATATACAGACATACACTCGGGAGCTCTTATAATACAGGGTGTTATACACATACATACAGTCGGGAGCTCTTATAATACAGGGTGTTATATACAGACATACACTCGGGAGCTCTGATAATACAGGGTATTATACACAGACATACACTCAGGAGCTCTGGTAATACAGAGTGTTATACACAGACATACACTCGGGAGCTCTGATAATACAGGTTGTTATACCCAGAGATACACTCGGGAGCTCTGATAATACAGAGTGCTATATACAGACATACACTCGGGAGCTCTTATAATACAGGGTGTTATACACAGACATACACTCGGGAGCTCTGGTAATACAGG
>JAVFBX010242415.1:0-10360 GCA_034783855.1 Mopalia kennerleyi | reverse complement strand
GTGAGCGTGTATATCAAACGCAATGGATTTCTCTCCTACATGAGGCTTCAGACTACATTGAAAATGGTTTATCTCCACCTTTGTCTTTTTCGCTTTTTATTTTTTTTGTTTTTGGTTTAAAAATTTTTTTTTTTTAAATAAAACTTATATTTCCGTTACAGGTGTTCCTTAGGTTTAGGTGTCTGTCTACAGCGACTGAGGTGTGTTGTTTATGAGCACTGATTACCTTTATACCTGAATAAGCGACCATCCCTTAAACTTACAGGTAAGTTAGCTCCTCTGAGACATACCTATATTTAATCACCCAGGTGTGAACACGATAGTCTTGTTCTTTGAATCTTGAAGAAAGCTCTCTAAAGCAAATTGGGCATAATCGTCTCTCCAAATCGTTTGTGAATCTAATTCGAACAGACGACCCGTGCTCTATTACACCACACACCGTCCCATTCACAAGAGTTTTACCAACAAAAAATGGTTGTGTTTGTAGAGTATTGACAGCCCTACCCCTTTTTCGAACAGACCTTATCGTTGTCTCGCGGTGATCATTAACGGTCATGAAGTACGAATTGGCATACGTCAGCTCGGTCCTGTTTGGGGTCACAACATTCATAAAAATGACGTCCTATACCATTTGTTTAAATTCATAATCAAAAATTCGATTTAAAACGATGTTAAACACAATGCAATCAGTAGATGAATTTCCTCTGAAAATAGTGTGAAATTAGGAGAGGATTAAAAATTCTTCAACACATCGTTCACAACTATACCCATCATACATTGTTTAAGACACACCCGTGGGTTGTATTAAATGTAAACACAAATTACTGAGCTATACTCCACGTAAATATTTACCCTTTGAGTTTCAGAAAAGTTTATCCTAAATTACAATAAATGAATTCAGAGATAGGGATTTTTGCTTTTGTCTACATTTACATGACGTTTACATTCATGCACACAAAAGGTCGTTTTGTTTTAATAAACCCACAGAGTTAATTAACAAGATAACACACACGACCCGAGCTCTTTGATTGGTACCAGAGATATGCCATTAATTTAAATTAAGAACTGAGACGTATAGGCCGTCACTTTAGTGTCCATATGTTAGCCGGCTGGGAACTCTAACATCTAAACTAAGACATAATCACTACCATGTTTCATTGGACAGTAGTAATATTTCAGGAATGGCCGACAGGTTAGTTAGCCGCATCCAAAAAGATGGTCTCTCTTTCTAATGAACCGTACTATACACGCCCATACATCACGGCCTGGCGGTCAATAACACTTAGCTCAAGGCAATAAACGCGGACTTGGGTGAAATCTATACCGATGCGAATGTAAGCGCGAGCGCTGTATCATTGTGCCGACAAATCAGTAAAGATTATATATACATACGACATGATTATTTTGTAATCATGTATGGACTTAATTTACCTTTTTAACGGGGCCATTGTTGTCTTGTAAGCGTCATGCTCAATACGTATGGGTAAAACTTAGCCTCGCTGTGAATGGCAACGCGAGTGCATTATTATGGTGCCGACAGATCTTTGAAGATAATATATATATAAATATATAATCACCATCAGTTTAATTTAGCTTTTTAACACAACTATAACTTTGCTGTAAACGATCTGTTTGTGACGTCTTTGGGTCTTAGGTCCTGTATTTGCCAGGGGCCGGTTGTTCAAAGCTCCGTTAGCCTAACAGCCAGTTAGATGACGTATCGTCACAAAGAAATGGACGTCACGTCGTAATAGAAATTCTTTGTTACGCAACGTCATCTAACGGACCGTTAACTTAACTGAGCTTTGAGCAACCGGCCCCAGGTCTTGTTTGTGTTTGTTGCCAATGGTGGAATCCTTGCCAATTTGGCTGGCACGCCATCATATGAGTAAAAAAGCCTAAATATGGCTTTAAACCCCAATCAAACAAACAGATAAATATATGTGGTCATTACAAAAGAAACGCACTAATCATATTAAGGTCTTGCTGGACCCCTTGAGCTCAAAATGAATCAAACTGTTGTATTGCTTGGATTAAAAGTTAGGTATTCAAACTATATGTTGGTGAAAAAAAATAATTCGAAATTCGAATTACAAACAGTTAAATTGCAGCCTATAATTTAGTTTTCCCATGATCATATATTCAAGTCGCAAAACTTATATTGCCTATTTCTGGCACTTAATTTTTACTCTAAACTATTCATGTTAGAAACTTCAAATTTGTACCATTGTAAAGAACACAATGCAATCTAGTAAACTGTTCCTAATTTTTTAGAACGAAGTCCTGGTTTTTTTTTTTTAATCTTTTCTGAAAATTGTACTTTACATTTTTATAAGACTTTCTAAGGTGGGATAGACACAAAATTCCCTGGGATCGTTTTAATCGAATTTTTTTTAAAATGAGGCACCGTTTACTAGTTAAAGGATCTCCTACTATAGGTCAACTAATTTATGGAGTCGTATCCTTATTGCACCGTGAAAAATACAGTCTGATGACATTTATATACTCATTTTGCAATATTTTTTAGAAATATCAATTGGATTTTCACCACATTCACATACCATGTAATCCTGACGTATTCAAGCTTTCCAAGAATACTAGTATATACATCTGTATAGTACACATTTATATTGTTCTGCATAAAACACTGAATACATCGGGTGTTCTGAAAATCGACCAAGGGGTCCAGCCAGACCTGCCATGTATACTGATTGCATACCATTATAAATAACCATTCAAAGAAGACTAATCGGACTTAAAATAGTCAGATTTTCTTTGGCCAGAAATTAGCACCATATGGAATAATAGAATATAGAATTCCTGATTTCAACTGAATTACCTGTATTTTTAACGTACAAAGATATCAGATTTGTATATAAGAATTAAAAATCCAAACTTATGATAGGTAGACCATCGGCTTATAAGCTTGTTTTCCTAGATATAGACCTAGTATAATTACGCAATTATATGTTTTAATGATGTCTTCATATACTTATTGAATTTGTAAAAAAAAAAAATCCCGAATGCTTCACGTGTAACATACACAAAGGTGACAAAGCCCATGCGAAAACATTGAGTCGCGGCTTTCGCGAAAATGCATATTTAAGGATTCGCGATGTTGGTCATTATTAGCTGAGGCGCGGAACAATCATTTCTCTAAGGGACGCGATGGTCATGAAAAGTGGAACATAAAATTAGACAGGCCTTTAATACCAGAGAAGGTCTTATGAATATTTTAGAATCATTAATAAGATGCCGGTTCATTCTTCGTTAGTGTCTGGAATATTTGTAACAGATGTGACAAGCCGGCGAGGAAGAGGTCTAATTTTGTCCATGATTGTGGCGAGTCCATCATTTTCACAGTTAATGTTTGCTCATATTCTCTACGACTGCTATTAACAGTTTCAACCTTTTCTTGACTTTTGTTTGCCGGGTCGACCCCAAGGACGTATAACACTTCGGTAATAATCGGCAGATTGAATCGGAGGGCCATACGAATAGTTATCTGCCCGTCGTATACAGAACGGATTGTTAAGAAATTCACAGCCCACTTGACGACGGCATCGTCCTTATAATCCCAACCACTTGAGAGAAAATTAGCGCCCTGCCCGCACCAAGAGTTAATTAATTTGCTTTACCGCCCGCCATTTGCAAACACATTCATTCTTAATAAGATACTCAAGGCATGTTCGTATTGCTTCTATAAAACACTTCAACTTGGGATCAACCCGTCTCAAGCCGTAAAAATTAGGAAAACGAATTGACATTTCTGAAGTACTTGAAACAGAGCAGCAAGAGTATAGAATTGTCCCAACACCATCCTCAATACTGTCACTCAAGTTACTTTCGTCCTGGGATATAGTGTATAGATCCATACTAGAATAAATTCAGACAGGTTACCACATTTTAAAGAACGATTGAAGTTTGCTTATTAATTAAAACAGTAGCGTTTAAATAGAAAGAATACATTATAAAATGGCGTTCATTCACATTCAACGTATATCACACCCTCAAAACTATTCTAACAGAATTTTAATTTTTTTAAAATAAATCCACAGATATATACGATTGCGTTTTAATAAACTATAACTTCTTGAGAAATGCTTGTAAGTCTGAACTGTTTAACAAATCGAGATACCATTTTGTAAAAACTGTTTTTTCCTAAATTCTCAAACAATCCTGGTAATTTCAAAATTAAGGAACAGAGGAGTTCGTTTTTAAACAAAAAAACATGGTGTCATTTTAAAACAAGCTTAAAGTAGAAGATACATGAAATTTATAGTTTTATTAACGTGGATTTTTAGGCTCCAGACTCGAACCAATGCATCATATTACTGATTATGAGTATTTTTCTTACCATTAAATGTATTTTGTGGGTATTTTAATGGACTTTTGGTGTATTCAACAAAAAATATGTGCCCAAAATACTCTAGAATACACATGATAGGCAGGTCTGTATACCTGAAGGTCGACGGACTCGAACCCATTAACGGTGCATCGATGTAGGGTTAGTAGGCGGATACGCTAACCACAAGCCTCGGTCGCGGGCCAGATGGCGATATTTAAGCATTTTACATTGTTATTTGCTGTCGTGAGTAACAAGTATTTACCATATATTTCTTTATAGTAGTATTGGATTTAAACAAGATTTGTTTGTTTGTTTGATTGGGGTTTAACGTCGTACTCAACGGTATTTCACTTATATGACGACGGATTGTCCCTTGCCCTAGTATGGTGGAAAACCGAGAGGAAACCTCGTAAAAACCACCCCCGCGATTGCCGGAGCCACACCCTGTGTCTCCCTCACTTACCCGAGGGTCGACAGACGGACTCGATCCCCTGGACGGTACATCGAAGTGGGAGTTAGAAAGCGCACTCGCTAACCACTACGCCACGGGGATTTAAACAAGGAAAAACGCATTGTTGTACCTATGATATATTATAATAGAGGTTATTGTTACAAGACAACGGCGAACCATCGAGCCCAGTGCATGGGCATCATTTTCCCATTGCAAGGACTTTCACTTTTCAACCCTTGTTTCAATTCGCGAGGAAACGTGGCAAAAATATAATTGGGCTATTGTAAAAACGAGCCGCCATATTGTTTTGCGGAATTTGTGAAAAGCAATCCCATCCGTTGTCTTAATAGAAGGAAGTTATATTTCAAGTCATTCAGTTATCATGTTCACATGTACATACACCACAAAAGCGGGGACACAAATAAGATGTATGCTAGGGCTTAAATTAAGTGCGATTCAAACCTAGAAGAAGTTTGTTAGATTTGGTTGAACGTGACGACAGATTCTCCATGACTTATACTCCGAGAGAAAACTTCATTAAAGAGAAAGACAACTATTTTTCGACCTAAACTTATTATTTTTATTGCATATTTTCGAAGACAAACATCCGTATTACACTCGCAATCGAGTAAGTTAATTCGTTAATTTTGTGCTCCGTAAGTAATTTACTAATAATGTAGCTCCAATGACGTTGGCATATCAACACAAGAATTGCTTTCAGACACAAATAATACACAGGTGGATAACTCGGTCTGATTAAATTAAACCTATGCGAGTTACCTCCCGTGAAATGACCCACTCTACATCAGAGATAATATACGGTATTTACCCCCAAATTAGTTCAAGATTTATTACAGGGTAAACGTAAGACTCCATTTTCATTTACAGATACGAATGATGATTTTTGTGCAGATCATCACGAGAAAAAAAAAACATTCACAAAAATGTAGAAAATTCAAACTTTATTAACAAATGCAATTTATGAAGTATATCTAAAAAAAGCTCATTAATTAATGCATAATATTGCAGCAAATATATCTATTTATCATTCATTAACATAACTGCCCATAAATGGGATATTGATATTTCAACAGTGACCATATATGGCTATATCTCATAATAAAAATGGAGCATGCCCATATATGGAAGTCCAATGAGATCTCCGAGTCACATTGTTATATATATATATATATATTAACATATTGAAGATAACCAAAGACAACATGAGTACAGGACCTATATAGTATATATATTGTTGTGTCATATATTTATAGAAACGCTTTATAACTAAATTTTGCATCGTAAAATATACACTTTGACTACAGATATGTAAAATCAAACTTAACTTTTGTTTAAAAAGAAATTTAAACTTCAAAACATGTACGTGAAACAATCAGGGTTGATTATAGGTAAAAGTATATTATGTTATTTTTACTTTTATCAACAGAAAAACGTAGGTTATTAATATTTCACTCCGGCAGTACAGTGTTTCCCCGAAAATGCCTGTCTTCAATATGTCTCGGTATTTTATTTATTTATTTAGCTTGCTCTTTTTCAGTAATTTCTTGTTTTCACACCAAATTTATCATTTTATACAGAGAAATTATGAATTTTGGGATGGTACTGGAAGAATCTTAGGTTGATTTGAGAAAGTATTTTCTATTTAATTAGAAACTCGGAAAAATAGATTAGACAATAGTATCAAGTGTATTTCAAGATCGCAATATGTAATCAAAGTTTCGCAAAAGCACGTGGTCAAGCTTTTGCAAATATGGACTAATGAATGGCTGCCGTATTTTAAGGCAAATACACATGGATACTCGCAGTTTGTTTGTTGAGTTAGGGTTAAATACCGGACTCCAGGATATTTGACTTATATGACGACGATTTGTCCATTTCACACTGTTTCTTGGTTAAATACGGTGGAAAACCGAAGGAAACCTTGTAAAAACCACCCCTGTGATTGCAGTGATACCTGTAGAAATGTCCTCGAAAGACTATTAGCTGCTAACACCAGATTAAATCGCTAACACCGGGTTAGAGATAGACCTTCAATGTGGCGAGAAGCCATCTAATAGCGGATTTAATTTAATAGTGCTTCGAGCAACCGGCCCCAGAAGCTAAAAAAAATGCACTGTTAACGAGGGGCTTCACACCTTAATTAGGGTTTAATTAAGTTCGTTTGATTGATTGGGGTTGAATAGCGTACTTAAGATTGTTTCACTCACAAGACAGGTATCAGCTTAATGGGTGAATGAAACCACCCTCCACGCCACTGGTAACAAACAAACAAACACAAGACAAGACAGGACAATCAGATGATTTTCTACTAAGTCATCACAGACAGATAGACTTCATCTTGCCCCTTAGCTCAGAGGACACCCTGGGCAACAGGAAGCTCCCTCTCAATGCTCTGTCTGCACTGTTTGTAATCGTGGGAAAACCAGGCAGAAACCTTCCCCCAAAACACACATCAATGTCCACGCTCACTGAATACCTTCAATTTTCTTTTATCCGACAGTATTACTATTTTATTGATTGTCATTCAGCTATGTTTTACCAGTTAACAACTGTACTATGGTGTACAGACATGCATATAACCTCTGTATACAAACACTGATTTTATTCATATCCAGAGAATCCTAATTTAGTAATTATATCACTAAGTGTATATGTATTCTGAATAATAGAAGAGAAAAAATTCGCACAGATTTTTTTTTTTGTAAAATGTTACTAAAGTGTATATATAGATATATCTTTAATATATTTAACAGTAAATAAACAGATTACAATGAAGCACATGACTAAAATAACATAGATAGGCTTTATATATTTGCTAGGTCCTGTAGGTCACACTCTTTTATCTCTTATCACAAGTGTGTGTCAGAAACTATCCGGAGACAAGAAAATATACAAAACAGAGAAGAGAGCACAATCCAACAAAAGAGACAGTTTAAACAAGGCTCCTAAATCAACTAAGATAATGTAAACAAAGCTTAAACAGAAAAAAATAAGCTTTTCGAGGGTTTACAAATCTGTATAACGTAAACAAAGCTTAAACAGAATAAAATAAAAAGAGAATAGCTAAGATAAATGCATTCAGCGATTCTTAAGCTGCTAGGAAATCTAAAATAAATTGAGGAGATTATTTCGAGGTATATAGTGATCACATGGTTATCTCCCTTGAAATGTGACCATTTGTTTTGCCCCCTTTAACAAATAAGACAGAGAGAAAAATCATATCATGAACACAATAGGGATACTTTTAAGTACAACAAAAGTCATGAAAAAAAACAAAATAAAAATGTCAGAATAAATTGAAAGAAATAATATAGAAAATATTTTCTAAGCCATAATAAAGAAATGCTGTCCAAATTTAAAATAAAAAGGCCTAAATATGCTGAAATAAGGGCAAAACAGCCTTAACAGGATTTTAGTCATACACATGGGTGTACCAATACGCATCAAACCAGTAACATTTGTGACACAAGGGAAATAACTCTATAACCAGGCAGAAGAATATCTAATTATCTCCCTTATTTTCAATATGCCAAGGCATCTCTTGTCAATTTCTGTTTGATTGATAGATTAGTAAGAGTCTTTATTTATTTTCGATAAAAATTCCTTAAGCACAGGCCTAAGTTCCAGGTAGTCAAGTATTGATTGATTAATTTGTGTTTAACGCCATACTTAAGACAATTAAGCATCTTTTTCCAACAATTATTGACACCAGCACTACCAAGATGTGAAGCATTTCCATAATGGTGGGAACTTAATTTTCCTCCAGTGCTAACTAAAGACAGCATTGCTACTTTACAAACAAACTGCCCTTAGCCAGAGGGCCATATGTTTGTTTGTTTGTTTGATTGGGGTTTAACGTCATACTCAAGACTATACGCACGATACTCCGCCAACACCCCAGGTAGAGAACAGCACACCTGAGAGCGTTGTCACGCAATTGAACACCGTCCTCTCCAAATCAATCAATCATCAATCTATCACAACTAAAAAATATATATTTTTTATTTTTGACCTATGCTACTTTCTTATATCTTCACTTTTAATTTATGACAGAAACGGGATGAATGGATAAACAGTTTTAGAACATTGGAACATAATGTCTCCACAAGGTGTTTCAACATAATTATTTCACTTAAAAAACCTCTAAAAATAATAGAACTGTGTCAAACTTGATAAACTTAATGATTGTGAGTTTCATCAAGGGGAGGTAACCCTTGCAATGACAATGATCCACGTTTCCAACTCCAAAGCCACACTTTGATTTATCTGCCCTTTTGACGGCTTCAGGAAATACCTTCCATTGTTGCCTTGGTTACAGACATTCCTAACCAGGATTAAGTAACTGTGAAATCTCCGAACATGTATGTTTTATTATGGCACAGTTGCACATTTTGACCCTAGTTAACACATTCTTAACGACAATAATTTCTAAATTTCAAGATCCAGGGAATAGCACAGATACAAAATGATGCAACATACTATTTTAATATGGAAGCATAGTGTTTCTTTTTTACTTCATTTAAAAACAAAAATGAAGCACAAGTTGTTTTTGATCTTCATCCTTTAAGATAAATTCTGTGGCCACCCATTATTGTAATTTTGGATGTTCTTGGATAAAAAGTTGATACATCTGCATGCTAGCAAACCATTTCACTTGATCTGGTTTCAGATTTCACATTTAAAAAAGTTTGCATTTGAAACATCACAAAGCTCTTCTTTTCCTTTCTCCCTTCTTCTCTGTTGTTGTTGTTGTCAATGTTATTCAAACTCTGAATTTGTTGCATTTAATATGTCTTACTGCTATCAGATTAAGGCAAGGTTGATATATAGGTCATGGCTTACACATGTCTCTGCCATTGTTTGAATCAAGGTTAACAGAGGTCAAGGTCACCAAAGTTTGGTAAAGGTCATCTTCATAAAGCCAGGCTCTTTGCGTAATTCCCAATATTTTCCGTTGAATTCATATCGCTCTTCATTCCCCACTTTTTGTTTCCTGTCAAAAGTCATAAAATTTGAAGATTTGATTATTTGTTCGTTTGTTTAATTGGGGTTTAACGTCGTACTCAAGGGTATTTCCCGTACAAGTGAAAAAGCCACATCGTGTGACTCACTCATACATCTGAGGGTCGACATTGAAGATTGAAAGTTGAGAATTCGACTAATAGGATGAGTTATCATTCACTTTTACATTACTGAAATTAAACGAAAAATGTATTTGTTTGTTTAATTGAACTTTAATGTTATACTCAAGGGTATTTCAGTTCAAACTGTTCCTTGCCTTTTTACAATGGAAAACCGAGAGGAAACCATGAAAAACTGCACCCTGGATTGCCTTAACAGCATCGTATGACTCACTCATATACCTGATGCAGACTTGCCTACCCACATTAGTATTTTTGTGTACAAAACTCTCGTATTGTGTGTATTTTTAGAAGACTTTGTGTACAAAATCCTGAATTCTAGAATACTGAAAACAACTTACATCATAAAGAGTATAGATAGTCCATAGTCATAACAATTTACAAACCTTTCTGTTCTGA
>JAVFBX010242404.1:0-10360 GCA_034783855.1 Mopalia kennerleyi | reverse complement strand
TAAATCGAAATTCTATTTACAAACAGTTCAATTTAAGCCTATAATTTAGCTTCCCCATGATCAAGTATTCAAGTCGCCTAATTACCTATTTCTGGCATTTTCCATGGCGCATTTCTATAAAACTATTCATGATAAAGATTTCAAATTTGTAGCATTGTAAAGAGCAAGATGCGATCTAGTAAGGGGTGTCTCATTTTATATAAGTTTGTCCTTACTATAATAGACTAAATACAGCAGGTGTTCTGAAAATCAACCAAGGGGTCCAGCAAGACCTTAAATATAGTTAATTTGAAAAAAAAAGTAGGGGAAATATGGATGCAACAGAATATAAAATGAAAACGTGGACTTTATAGAGAAGAGCAATGTAGAAATATTGTGTGCATGTACCTGTAATATTTATGTAACTTAAGTCAATAATTTTTTCAATGTAATTTATTTCTGTTGTCAGTAACTGACCTAAATGGTGTACAGTAAACACAGATGGCAGACAGAGACTGTAATCAATGTAAATGGACAATAACACATAACCACCCAAAGAGTATATATTTAACATTGATTAATCCTTTCAAAATTAAAAAGTTTATATTTGCATGAAGGATTAAGTTTGTCGTTTTATGAGACCATCAATCAATTTACATAGTACATAGCCAGAGACCCAAGTTCAAATCCCAGTCGAGGTAAGCAAAGTTTTCTTTCCCTACAATAAAAATAT
Source organism: Mopalia kennerleyi (assembly GCA_034783855.1). NCBI lineage: Eukaryota > Metazoa > Mollusca > Polyplacophora > Chitonida > Mopaliidae > Mopalia > Mopalia kennerleyi. The sequence continues at coordinate 9,648 of JAVFBX010242404.1, read as the reverse complement.
ATCTTTGAAATGTATATATCCCTGGTGGGACAGAATTAAACAATATTTTACAGTTGTCACACATAGTTACCCTTATTGTTATAGTGAGTGAGGGCAACAGCTGTGTAAAACTCACTTCACCTGTGAACAAAGAGCTAAGCTTTCAGGTGAGTCAAATGGCAATGATTTTGTGATTCAATGGGGAGAACAATACCTCAAGTCATGATGTAAGGCTGTGAAACTGCTAGGATTGTCACAGCCTCAACCACAATCAAGGACGCATGGCTAGAGAAATAACAGTATATTCTTTAACCCTTCCCTGGCTGACAAATTTGAGTGTTCAATAAACTACTTTATTAAACAATTTTCTAGGTATTGATTGTGGATTTCATCATGCTCAAGAGCATGTCACTAATACAGCAGGGTTACAGTGGCAAATTGAGCAGTATTTGACACAATCACAACCTTAAAATGTTCGAGAGTTATGTTTGAAAATTAATATTCCTCCAATGCCTATACAGAATTGCTAGGCTTAAATTAAATGCACTTGCAAGCACCCCTGGAAAAAATGTAAAATTTCTCACCAGATTCTACATATGGCGATTATGGTTCGAAAAAAATCTTTAACATAATGTACTATAGGATTAACTTTTATGTGATAAATTCAACTTTTTTCGGCTGGACATCAATATTGAAGTGGGTTTTATTCAAAATTATAATAAACAAAATTAAAAAAATAAAAAAATAAAAAAAAAAATAAAAATTCTCGCCAGATGTAGGATTTCACGCGATTTTCCAGGCGTGCTTGCAAGAATCTTTTTCCCTGGAATTCCACCCCTCTAACTTAAGGACTATCTTCTGAGAAGAATATGAAGCATGCATAACTTAGGTATAAAGCTTCACTGTGACAAGGTGAGGACCAAGTTTTTTGAAGAGCAAAATGCAGCCAATGGCAGATTAGCAGTACAGCACCTTGAACAGGTCTTCAACAGTACGACAGTCATCTTTCGTCAGAACAACTGGACCCAAAGCGATATTAAAATTAATCTAAGATTTGATGAGATAGGCCATGTTGAATGTTTCTATCGAAATCCTAGATTAGCGATTCAACCCTCTATTTGCAACTTATCCTAGTTTTGAGCAAAAGAAATCATATTTCTGACAGACATCAAAAAGTAATTCCACTGACTTTATTTGAATCAAAAATGCAAATATTTTTAAAGTTTCAATGATCATACTGTGTAAGGTTCCGGGATATTTCATTCTAAGTTACAGCACTGAGGCAGATTTCTGTGTTTGAAAGTCAAGATGAACAAGTTTAATACATGAAGGTATGTTTATACACAGGTACATGTAAGATTGAAAACGCTCACTTTAAGCCTGGAGAATTGATTAACATAACGCTCCTTAACATATAAATGTGCATCATACGGTGTATCTATTTATGGAGATATAATCCACCTACTGGTTAAATTTGAACAACCTAGCTGAGGATTTTTTGACAGTTTTGAGAGGATTTTGCTCTCTTGCTGAGCTCTCGTAACAGATTAGACGAGTGTGTATGTGTCAGAGTACAACAAGCACAGATCTAGCTTTGTCCTGTTGAGAATTCTGATTTAGTATGTATCATAAAAAATACAATATCTGGTGACTGAGCCATGTTCATTTTGGAAAAGTTACTTAAATATGTTTTGCCTAAGCCTGCATTTTCGAAAAATCCAAAACGTGTTTAGCTTCAAGTTATACATAATATTACTATAAGCCCAATATGAGCGATTCTCCAGGACACATTGTATATAGATTGTAAAGATTGCACACAAAGCTGCCGCAGTCTTGGGTTGAGGGGAGGGGGCTATATTTAGAGAGAAAACCAATTCAACAGAAATTCTGGCAAGCTAAGCATAGATCCACAATGGCCTTCAGCTTGGTCAGAGCAAGCAATAAAATAGAATTCTTTACCCACCCATTCTATGTAACCCATATCAACTGGCCTAAACAAGGAATATAGGCCAAGCTGCTTCTCTCCCTTTGTGATTATGTCAGGACCAACTGATGGGACATGTGTTCATTTTAGTGTTTTGTTCAGTTAAAAAATTGCGTTCCAACAGTAACTCTAAGCTTTTGCTATTATAATGAAAATAACATTTCTCTACGAAGCTTAATGATCTTTTTCTTTGTGATTCAAAATCATACAAGTTGAAAATTAAACTATCAGATCTTTACTAAGAAACCGTCACAAAAAGCTTAATTGTTTTCATTTTAAAGGTTGGTCAAGGCTAGAACAAATGTTTTAGATTTCCCATTCATGATAACAAAACTACTAGAAATTTTCTCAAAGGTTATTCCACACGTATTAATTGATGGCACCAGCCAATGTTGCCAAATAGAAATACTACCTCACAGGATTAATTTATCAATATTACATAAGCGACTTTATGCTGACAACCACTTGAAAGTCTGCAATGTGTTTCTAGTTTCTACCCATGTATACAAACAAAATAAATGGTCACATATAACCAGTGTGAACAGTAATTTCCCTGTGATGATCTGCACAAGGTTGTTGGTCAACTATCATTCATCTGTGAGAATAACTTGTCTGTATTGTTAACTGGTCAGTTTTGCTGTCGCTGTTCAGTGTTCAGTCATAAATGAATTTTACTGCCATTTTTTATTATTAAATTATAGAAACCTTGCTGCAGGAATGATTGATTCCTAATGATGTTTGTAGTCTGATTAGGGTTTAACACCAACGTAAGGTTATTTCACACATCGAGTGCCAGCACAATGGGTGATGGAAACCACCGTTGAGCCCACTGGCGGCCACTGTCAACAAACAAAGATGAGACCTGCTTCCTGTTACCACTTACATGTAGCTCTGAGAGCACCAGGGCAACAGGAAGCTCTCTAGCAGCTGCTTGTAGAATGACATATTCAAGCACCTTAACTAACACTTTAACAAATTATATTTTCACAAACATAAACCTAGTAGCAGAGTGTTAGCCAGAGGGGTGTCTCTGTGTCTTTGAGACACCCAAGAAGTCATATGAGACACCCTGTTTCAGTCAAATTTAACATGGGAAAGATAGGGGAACAGTAAAATGAGACACCCTCTTTCTGTAAAAATGGTGATTTGAGACACCCTCTTCTTGATTTCTGGCTAATACTATGCCTAGTAGGGTTGAAGTGTAAAGCACATAGATCATAAAATTCAACATTTGTACATTGCAGTCCACCTACATGTAGAAATGCAGATAGGATTGAAGTGTAAACAAAGGGATATCCTTCCACTCGTTTAACAGTCAACATAATGAGGTCATCTGTCAATTATAGGAGAGAGGTACACCCAAACACAGGTTTTATAATTATTGCTTTATTTCTTACGTCATAGCTGTTTTCTATAATCATGCAATACAATACATGTGGTCACAATATTAGACATGTACACAATGGATTTATTTTAAAAAACTCCTTTTCTCTTGTCTAATTATCATTATATTCATATAAACTAAATAGTCATTGAAGACAAAACTTCGGCAACAAATAACTATAGACAAAATGGGACATATCAGCATGATACCGATCCCTTGGGCCAATGATTTGTCACATTTATTACACCACTTATAATGACTTTAGCAGTGTGAAACAGTAAAATAGTTTACGTCACTCATAGTCTACTGGTCCACAGCAAGGAAGAGCAGAATTCTACTTCTGTAAAGGGCTGTCTGAGTTTGATTTTTCTTCATTTACATGCACAGCATAAACAGACCCAGAGAGGCATGCTATTCTAATAACAGGTCTAAATAGCCTTTGTTTGTTTCAAGGCAATATAGCCACTCCTTTAGGCTTATTGTCCTGGTGTAGTACAGAACTCATTTGCAGTACAAATGTGTAGGCAGTTTATATAAACAAGAGAGTTATTCTACTGCACCAAATATATTCCTCATACAGAATGCAACATGTTCCACCAAAATACATTAAAACAAGCAGAAAACACGGTTTATTCTACAGTACGGTAAATTGAATACAGCACTAGCTACATGTACAATGTATATTCAAATAAATGCATGCAGGTTATGAAATAGGAAAACTGGTTTTAATAGAAATATCCTGGGTTTTTTTGTTTGTATTTTAAAAGAACAGATGTTGACTCAAATTATAATAAGAAACAGTTTACACATGGATTTCAACCCCTAGATTTAGTTACAAGTTAATACATTTACTTTTAGGAGCCAAATAAAAATAGTTTTTCAATATTATTTGATTCATACAGCTTCTAACTGCCTGTAAATTCATTGATTTCCATGTTTTTAAAAGTTAATCATTATCTGTGCATTTGATCTCAAAATTATTATGTTCAGGACACATAGGCATAAATATGGTAAAATTATACAATGGCGGTCATTTTGTTTAATGAAATTTGATGAAATTCAATCCCATCTGTTGTCTTAATAGGAGGGGACTATATTTCAAGTTTCAAGTTATTCCGTGAATTTATTCCCTACTTATCGCGTTCACAACACAAACAGGCATGAATATTCTAAAATGATGTAACAACAGCCATTTTGTTTTACGGAATTTGGTGAAATGTAATACCATCCGTCTTCTTAACAGGAGAAAGCTACATACCAAGTTTGAAGTTAATCGGTGAATTTGTTTTCAAGTGAGCGTGTTCACAGACATTTGGGACGGAAACAGGGGCTTAGCCAGAAATCAGAAGTAGAGTGTCCAAAATGGTCATTTCGCTACACTTTTCAAATAACTGGGCATCCAATTTTGACAGATCTCCTATCTCCTACATGTTAAAGTTTCTTAAATGAGGCAATTGTGCACTTCAGGGTGTCCACTTGGACGGGTGTCTGCCTAAGCCCTTGAACGGAAAGAAGGACGGACATACACCAAGTAGCATTTCTAAAAGATTCAATTCAAATAAAAAAGAGTTTTCGGTTGTCAAGAACTTAACTTCTATCTATCCCTGCACTTATATCACAGCGATGTACCTCAACAATAGCTATATGTACACTAAAACAACCATAAAATGTTCTGAGATTCATTTTACAGGAAATTTAATACTCCTTCCATGATGCTAAGTAAACCAATGCTTTAAATACACTACCCATAGACAGCTGTCCTAACTAATATGAAAGGTGTTTATTGTTTGATTAGTGACAATAATGGGCCTATCCGTCCTGTAAGATACATGTGAATTTTTTAGTTCCGGGTTACAGTTAATACTAAACCTACATGTAACCCTAAAACTAACCCTTATAAATACTAACTATAAAGCCCAACACAAACCTAACCCTAAACTAAACCTAACCCTAAACCTGACACTGAAATTCATGATGGACTGACCCAATAATGTACCTGCAATATGAACCTAGATACTATAAGTAGTTAAGCTTTTATAGCATGGCCCTCTACCCTATATGTACCGTCTTTCACTTTGCCTTGAAGTCAATAGATATTATAGTTAAGAATTTAATCCCGTGTTGATTTCATCAGCATCTCTTATCACTCTTCCTACAGTAATTCATGACTTGGCGTGTGCAGGATAACCAGGACTTCTATCAGAAACTACATTGAAAGCCCACCTTCCTTGCCGCAGTGAACTATAAATAATCCTAGAAATAGCCTCGCTGGTATCTTGTTTTCTTTCCAGGGAATGATTTCAGCATGCAAACCATAGGAAACAGTAAGCATTAGTAAATCAATAGTGGATTAATGGGTAGTTTTCTGTGTGGTCAAGTCTGATCAACCAAACAGCTGTATAAATTCCACCATCGCCCAGCCCGTGTTTTCAATCCACAACCATTCAACTGACAATCAATTCATATTCTAAAGCTTTGTAATCAATGGTCATTAAATGTGCAAAGCCCAACACTATAATTAGCACTATTCTCCTCTGTCAATCTTTACAGCGTTACAGGTACAATTTCATTAAACAAGTCATTATTTGCTGGTAAGAGGAGATTTTAGAGTCTTGTTTGTTTCCGGGAAACAAACGGGTACGGTAAACAAAATATTGTTTGCCGAAATTATTTTCAATATAGACCACATTTGTAATTCAGAACATCTGCGTCCAAATTAAAGACAATACAAAACACTGGCTATGGTCTGGTGAATTTGGGATATAAAACTGAAATAAAAAATTCATGAAGCAGTGCTCCTGAACTGAAAGAGGAGATGATACCAACAATTGCTTGTTTGTTTGATTGGGGTTTAACACCATATTTGAGGTTATTTCACTCATAGGATGGTGTCAAGGGCTTCAGCAGACACACGTCGAAATGGACACCCTGAGGTGAACAATTGTCTCATTTAGACGCCCTGTTTTAAGAAACTTTAACATGTCAGAAGGAGATTGGAAAACTGTCAAAATTAGACACCCAGTTATTTGAAAAGTGAAGCAAAATGGCCATTTTGGACACACTACTTCTGATTTCTGGCTAAGCCCCTGGATGGTGTGCCAGCCGAACTGGTGAAGGAAACCACCTTTGACACACCTGGCAATACACAAAGACAAGACAGGAAAACTACAAGACAATCACAGGACGTAATACAAAGACATCACAGGACGTAATACAAAGACATCACAAACAGATCAGCTTCATGTAGCCACTGAAGCTCCCTCCCAACCCAACCAGTAATTGCAGCATAGCATCTATAGTGCATCAAGCATGTAATTTAATTATATATTGTGTATGTACTATTGTTAACCCGAAGAATCTTTCATAGATCCATAAAATCAGACTAAATTCAGCATGGGCCAAAAGATCATTAGACAAAATAAATTGTGGACCTCTTTTTCACCCTTACCACTGAGTGTTCTGTTTGTTGGTTTGATTGGGGTTTAACGTCATACTCAAGGGTATTTCACTTATATGACGACGGATTGTCCACTTCACACTGTTCCTTGCCGTATTATTGGAAAACCAGGAACCTCATAAAAAACATTGAAGTAGGTGTTACAAAACGCACTTGCTAACCACTACGCCACGGTCACAGACCCTTGCCACTGAGTCAGTTTTTCACTGTTTATTGTCAAAAACTAATTATTCATAAACGTCTTGTTTGTCTCCTATTAAAAAATATACCCCTACATGATTCGTCTACAAATGTTCTTTTTCTAGAATATATGCATCGAATATTTGGACGGTGTTTAACGTGGCTCTCCTAACATATGCCAGTAGTCAGAGCGCCTTTTCAGTACATGCAGATGATTTAGAGCACATCAATATTGCTAAGACTAGATTTGAAATTTATATAACTTGTCACAGCCGACCCTTATTGCTGTTAACGCTATCTTAGCCTTTTTTCAAACTGTTTCTTGCAGGAGGTTTATAGTGGTGTTTACTCAATTTTTATACAGATCTTATGGAAACATATGATCATTTATTGCAATTTTGTGACATTAATTTTGTCACGATATTTTAGACTCATACATTTACCAGAACTAAATTGACTCTAAAAACTCTCATGTTGATGTAATACATTTCAACAGTTTCAAAGACTGAACATGCAAAAATTCTTTTTCAGATTAATGTCATTTTTGTTACAATTGAATTCTATGCAGGGTTTCCATAGTTACAAAACAAATAGGATAAATATTATTTAGGAAGACTTGGGTTGTAATCATTATCTATCACCAGAGATTTATTACACAGGGCCTTAAGAAATTGATTTCGTTTTGCTTAGTTGTGCGATCTAGACGACAATACTGAATAGGGTATTGAAGCTTTTTCCAGGCGGGCACAATGTGGACAGCAACATCAATACATTAAATACCCAAATACTGTTACAATGAGCTTTATTTTGCAGATATACTTCAGAAAAACATCTCACTTTTTTCGTTACAGAAAAAAAAATTGCAATAAAAACCAGCTATACCACCCAGGGCTGGAAAACAATGCAACTAAATGTAAAACTACTTATAGGCGTAATAGCTGAGTTTTTAGAAGAATGCAAGGGTCAGAATTATGTTACACGTAAGTCTAGGAGAAATTTTGTATTTGTGACATAACATATTGTATTCGCGAGAGATTGAACCTTTTTTTTTACAGTGGATTGTGTTACAGGATATACCAGACTTGGTAGACTGATTAGAATGGTGTTAAAAGTATTGCACTTTAATATATGATGATGATTATACCGATATGGTTTTATCTGTTTTTCCACAAATATAACAGAGCAAGAGTCAAACTTCCTGTCAGTTTCTCGAGTTACATATATTTCTGTATCAAAGTAGAGAGGTTTACCCAGTACAGTGATCAAAAACTAATGAAAGCAGATTGTTTTATGTTAAATAAGAATAACAGAACATATTCATAACTTGATTTTAAATAACAGATTGTAAAAATTTCCCTTATTTCAATAACAGCCAGTTTAAGGCAGCTGGCTTGGCGGATAAGTGCAAAAATGGTTTTGTCCTGTGTTAGGTCTTTAGGTGACGTCATATTTTCTGGCTGTTTCAGCATGGGCTTAGACAGACACCCGTCCACCTGTCCAAATGGACACCCTGAGGTGAACAATTTCCTCATTTGGACACCCTGTTTTAAGAAACTTTAACATGCAGGAGATAGGAGAACTGTCAAAATTGGATGCCCTGTTATTTGAAAAGTGAAGCAAAATGGCCATTTTGGACACCCTACTTCTGATTTCTGGCTAAGCCCCTGTAACAACAGTATTTCATCTTACAAGTCGTGAGGTAGCATTTCCAAAGAGTTTGTGCTCTCTCAACTTCAAACATTGATGTTAATCAAGATTCAGTGCAGATAAATAATTAACCGAACTGATCAAATTATCTCCTAAACTAGCAAAAAGAAATAACTGGAATTGTTTCTTAGCCAAACTTAGCATCCTTTTATAGTTTGCTATAAATCTGTTTGTTGGAAGAGCTCTGGTTACCCTGGTAATGGTAGTCTTGGTGCTATTAAGCGGCAATATAAGGCTGAGCAGTTGTGAGACAACCCTCTATCTTGAATTACATTATCCTGTCATTGTTTGTTACAAATTATGTATACCTGTCAGGGGGTTTCCTTCATCAAGAGGGCTGGTATACGCCAATAAGAGTTTAATAAATACAATTAAAGTCCCAATCAAAGAAACCAGGCATTAAGTTGACTGGGCCTTAGGTACTGGTTTATATTCTGTGTTTTGTCGGCATTGCCTTGTATGGTGACTGTTCATTGAGTTTTTTCTGCCCTGTTTTTGTCCACAGCTGTACTTTAGGATGTTGTCTGATTCCTTTCTGTGTGGATGGGTGTAAAGATTGTGTTCATTCCTGTCCGAACTGTCGTCACCAGATTGCTCGTTGGAATCGAATGTGAAATCACATCATCCTGTCTCAGGACATTATGTGTACGACCAATATGATGTTGTATCACCTAGTTTTAGGCCAACTAACAGGAATCTCAAACCTCTTATTCATTTTTCCCCAATACATGCTTTCACCAGGATTTCCATTATTTTAAAGATTCCCAGATTACTTTGAAAAGTAAAAAGCATCTTTTCCCAAACCACCTCAACACCGCTGAACCTCACTGGTTCAAATCGTGAAAAAATCTTACTTGATGTTCACAATTATGATGCACCTTTAAAGAGGCACTAGCGCCCAAAATTAGCTTTTATCAATAAATTCAGATCACTACGATTTTAAGTGGTATCAAAGTT
>JAVFBX010242393.1:0-10360 GCA_034783855.1 Mopalia kennerleyi | reverse complement strand
AACAAACAAATTTGGATTATGATGGATTGTTCTAAGAGAGTAAACCCTATTGACATGTGATTGATTGGCATTTAAAGTTCTTGTCGTTTAATGGGTGTTTTTGCGATAAACTGCTAACAGAATAACAGGACTATATAGAAATACAAATTTCAGATTACACATGTACATGTATGTTAGGTCCCATATCAAAGTACAGCATCATGTGATTGCACAGAGTTAACTCCCTTTCCCTTATTTTTGTATAAATGTAATGGGTGAAAACTAATTGATATAATTATTAAATTGCCAAATTTGTTTAATAGAGCTGTGGTATCAACTTAATGTTACTTTCACTTCAGAATCCCTCTGGCTGAGGGCAATGGAGTCTTTACTTAGCACTTCATGAAGATTAACTTTCCAACAGTATCAAAACACTTCACATTTTATGATTGTGCTGGTGTTTATTATTTTTTAAATACACTGCCATCATATAAGTGAAATACCCTTAAGCATGGTGTAAAACACCAACAATCAATTGATCATACTAATGTCTGATGAATAAAATAAACTTAAAGCATAAGCAAGTTTTGAGATAATATGTTTGTTTGTTTTTGACAGCAACAAACGAGTCCTCTGTGGAGATCAACGAGTATGAGGAGTTACTAGTTATAGAGATGGACCAGGGTGACGGCTGGACGAGGGTCCGCAAGGCTGATGACACCGAGGGATTCGTACCCACATCTTATATAGAAATGCACCTGTATGACCAAGACCAGGTGTGAGAATTGTTCTCAACCCCTGGGATTCTCTCACCTTAATACTCTACTGGGTTATCTCAATAGTTTTAGGTTTATTTCACTTAGAATTTATTATACCTGATCATTTCATGAACCCTGATGACTTAGTATGCCAAATCACTATCCTCATGATTTAAATGACAATTATACCCTGATGATCAGTGGCGAAATTATTCTCTGATAATTTTTGGGGAAATCAAACCCTGGTAATTTATGGAAAAACCAAACCCTGATGATTTTTGTAAAAATCCACCTCTGATGATTTATGGGAAAATCAAACTCTGATTATTGATGGGGAAATCAATCTCTGATGATTCATGGTAAAATAGAACCCTGCTGGTTTTTGGGGATTTCAAACGATGATGGTTTGTGAGAAGATCAACCCTGATGATTTGTGGGAAAATCATAGCCTGTCGGTTTGTGGGAAAAGGAAACTTTGATGATTTATGGGAAAATTAAACCCTGATTTAAGGCAAAATCAAACCTTGATGATTTGTGGGGAAATCAAACCCTGATGATTTGTGGGAAATCAAACCCTGATGATTTGTGGGAAAATCAAACCCTGATGATTTGTGGGAAAATCAAACCCTGATTATTTGAGGGAAATCAAACGCTGTTGGTTTGTGGGGAAATCAAACCCTGATGATTTGTGGGGAAACCGAACCCTGTTGGTTTGTGGGGAAACCGAACCCTGTTGGTTTGTGGGGAAATCAAACCCTGATGATTTGTGGGAAATCAAACTATGTTTATTTGTGGAAAAATCATAGCCTGTTGGTTTGTGGGAAAAGGAAACCCTGATGATTTATGGGAAAATCAGACCCAGATGAGCATTGGGAAATCAATTCCCATAATTTTTAGGAAAATGAAACTTTAATATCAATCAATGTTTTTGTGTCTGTCTCACTTGATTTAGTTAACATATTCATCTAAATGTAGTGATTAATCCAGTACATAGATAAGGTGAGAGATTTCCCAGGCACTATTTAGTCATCCATCTCTTGGGACCCTCGAAATAGCTCACTGTATTATAAACCAGTATGAGGAGGGCTGGAAAAGAAGAGGCCCTCTAGGGTGGTATTAGAACAAAAAAACATAGGAACTGATTTCTAAATGTTTTGTGTTATTTTAATGTGGAACAAAGCTATTAAGTTCCTCGTATATCACATATTGTGATTATATAGTATTCATTTAGATTTTTAATCTAATATTTCTTGAGAAACCAATATATGTACACATTGTGAACAGAATAAGGGTGTCTGACTTGGATTGTGTAAAGACTATACTCTAGAGCTGGTGATCTTCTGTTCTTTGTACCATGGTTTTTCTACAATATGTGTGATGTCCAGCCTGCTGATACAGTATGTAAATATCAGTTAAGTTCTATTACTAGAAATAACTGTCACATTATTAAATTAATAATTAAATCATTTACCATGTTCATCATTCGTTTAATTTGATTTGTTGATTTTATTCAGAAATATGTTCAGTATATTTTATCAAGACACTGTTCTTTTATCAGTCCACCATTTGTGGAATTTTTCAATAACATTTCTAGATATTTATCTTACAGAAATCTTACTTTATTTGTTAATACATACTGCTGTGGTTTTTAAAATATTTTTCATTTTATTATCTTTTTTTTTTTAACATTTCAAATATGTTTAACATTTGTGTGAAACCTTTTGCGCAAATTATTTCACACATCGATGTTTACTTGTGGGACAATTGTTTTCATGAAAGACTTAATCTTTAAAACATCTGTTCTCATTTTCCCATCAATGTTCAAAGTGGGATGGGTGGGGAAGGAGATTTATTTTTCAACAGAGAAAAACATTTGCAATTTATTGTTATATAGTGTGTTTATTTTCTGTTGAATTGCACCACTATCATAAAAATGAATACCCTTGAACACAGTGCTAAGCACCAAGCAATCAAACAGTCCACCTGTATCTACCTACATGTATCTACATGTATGCTATCACAGGGGAGGGTTTATAAATACTGATGCTGCTAATCTGTTGCTGCTGTTCAGTGCCCTGGGGCTAACGGGCATACTGCAGCTCGGCAATACTATCTTCAATTTACAATGGAAGAGTTACAACTATCACATCCAGTGAAATCCGCTAGAGCAGGCTTCGACCACCAGTTAGTCCGCCAGTCTTAAGATTGGTTATTTTATTGAATCAATTCAGAAATCAATACGTACATTAGGCTGACAATATTGTCTCAAAATAAATGTCTTTAACAGAATTTTATCTCTAATAATAATATAGCTGTTGCCCTACACACTATTTTATTCTTAAAAGAATAATTTTGTCAAACTGAATAAGACGTATGTACATTTGTTCTCTCTACATTATCTTGACTGATCACTGTTTTTACCACACGTTATTATCATGAGGTAGTTGTAGTGTGTTAATTGACAGATGTATGGAGAGGACTGATTCTCCACTTCTCTATATTTTGTGAAGATAGCACAGGTTGTTGAGATAGCATTAGGAATGGGAGGCTCGGGATGTTGGCAAGGGAGGTAATTTTATCCGTGCAAAGCGGTCCTCTGACATCACAACATTGGTGATAGTGGAGCTTTTACATTTTTGCATTGTGACGTTATTCAAAAGTTCATAAATCTTGACCGTTTTGACGTCAAAGGACCGCTTTGCACGGATAAAATTACCTCCCTTGCCAACTTCCGAGCCCCCCATTACCTTGGAGTGACACTTCTTATGTATTACTATTACCAGATAATCAGTGGAACAACAGGTTTTTGTTGACAACACTCATGTACATGTTTGTTATAAGAAAAGAAGCACACTATGACTGATACATTACGAAGACTTTATTTGTCAGATGAATATAAACAATAAACATCAAACCAAATGTCAGGAAATGGCACAAGTGATCAGATAATTCCTTTCAATATTTTGATACTTTGCAAAATAACATTCTGATACAAATTATGTATTTGATTAAATCAGGCGTTTTGACTTCACAGTGATGAAAAATTTTGTCAAACAAATAAATCAGCCTTAAGCAAAATTAAATTATGTGTACATGTAAAACTAAAAAAGTTGTCTGTTCTCAACTACATGTAAGTTAGCAACTTTAATGACTGGAAGTTGAAATCCATTACAGGTCTTTTTGTGTCTGTTCATCCCAGTTACTAAATTCCTCTATAAAATGTTAATTGATACCACCTGATACCTTCTCAAAAGACTGTACCAAGGAATACAGTTGTAGGACATACACATGTCAAATGCTTGTAAATAAAAGCTTTAATTATATATCCCATAATGTTCATTGTATATATTCTCTCACCTTGCTTACATATTTTCTTAGGTTTTGTAAATAATTTAATGTCCTCCATATTTTCAATAATCTGCTTTTTGTGACTGGGTGTGTCTTGATCAGCTTAGCAATGGGCGGTTATCTTGTCAATTTTCTATAGTTTCCTTCGTTTGAAAGAAACGAGTTAGTAGATGTGTTAGAAGTTTGATTGTTTATATTGTTTGTAAGAAATACACCCCTGTTTGACATCCAGATCTTTACACACATGGAAACCAATAGAATGAAGTGAGACAGCAATGGGGTAATGCCCTTCAATACTTGGGAGCAAGCTTGTGTGACCTTCATATTGTCTGTCCTATAATCATAGGAGCAGGCTTCTGTGACCTTGACCTTTGTAAAGTCTGTCCTACAGTCCTTGGAGCAAGCTTCTGTGACCTTGACCTTTTGGACATGATAAATTTTCCTGATATTTTCACCGTGGTAACCCCAGCTTGACAGAACAGTTTTTTTTTATCATTAATAGTACTTCAGGGCTGCAATAACTTGCCAAAAGCAACATTTATACAATTTTATATTTTATAATACACTGTAGGACATTTTTGATAGTTTTGCACAATTCAAAATCCCTAGGAAAACAATATGCTCTTCCACAGTCCTTTCTAAGAATTTAATCTGTGAAACGTTTAACTTTAAGGACACAGCAAATCAGTTTGATCAGCATTCAAGTTAAATTGAAGGTTTTCACCATACATGTAGTCACCCATCTTCTCCATTCCAAACAGTATTCACTCAACCATTTTTATATGAAAGAACAAATTGCATTGCTGCTCTAGCTAGACCCACTATGAATGTGTTGTGCTCCATGTAGCACATCAGTTTCCTGTTACCCAGCCTAAAGGAGCGTTGACAATTATAAATAATGTTGAGAAGGAAGCTGAACAATGATCAATACAACTTGTCAGCGGCAAGTGTCAATATTAAAATACATGTTTGATCAGAAAAATAAATACAAAACTAATTAAAACCAGTGTTAGGTACTTTTTTTATGAAATGATAGAAATACATGTATATATTTTTTGATGTATTAAATCTAATTTATCTCTATTTTCTAAATACATGTAGTTAAGAAAAGAGACCAGAACCTTATGCTGAAATAAACCTTATTATTTACTGATTTTGGTTAATGAAATAAATTTAATAAACAGCCAATTGAAATAAAATACTAGTAAATTGAGTTGGAAATAATGTTTGAAAATACAGAACTTCAACTGCATCAGGGGGAGCTCTATTTTGTGTACATATTTTTCATTTTTATCATTAGTTTCTTCAGTGATATTTATATATTTTGTAACGAGTAGAAGCCAGTATTTTAGTCAAATGCTTTGCCTATAGCATAATCTAATTGGACTTTATAAAAATACTCCTATATTGAAAATAGAAGCTAGATTTGTGCAATTCTTAAACATTTATAATTTGACAATTTCACTTTGGTCCATCTATTTTACCTTGGAACAGGTGTACTGTAGTAAATACATTAAAATCTATTCCAATTTGAAAAGAAAAATATATTATTTGTTTTAGTTTGATAGCTTGTTGATAAGTGCAGGTAAGAAAGATCTATAGTTCCAGGAATAACATAACAAAAGTTAAGAAAAAAATTATATTTTATCCAGCTTTTGTAAATCATGTGGTAAGAGAAAGTCTGCCTAAGGTCGTTTTCTGAGGAGGGGATCACATGAAACCTATGATGTAAAGCCTTTTGACCAGGTGTTACTGGATAACTTGCTACCTGGCCTGGTGCTCTATTTGTACTCCATGGTACATGTAAACGGGGAGAGACTCAATTGTTGTAGTATTCAGCAGAGTAAATTTGATCAGTTTGTTTTAGTTCTCTTTGGTTTTCTGAGCTTGCCTTTTTTAGCTTGTCATTGCTTGTTACCTGTGACATCAAAGGAAGTCCCTGTTATACGAGTGACATACATACATCATCTTAAGACAAGCAGACCAACAATGGATTATGTTAAATCCATCTTCATGTTGTGAGTCATTGCCCTGCATTCACATGTACAAAAATATGGTTGTTGAGTCCATCACACATATCATAGCACATATTCACTACAAGCAGTGTATTATCAACTGAAATGTCTCTTACTTTATGTTACCCGGTAATTATGACCATTGCTCACACAGTAAGGACCTTAGCATTATTTACGAACAAGCTGTTTCATTTGAAACCTGATCAGTTATCTTTGAATGAGAGGACTCACAGTGGTATGGATTTTTCTCATGGTGTGCCACTGTTACCAATTACACAGGTGACATTCATTTTGAGTGAATAGTTTAAAGAATGTGTTTTTGTTAAAGATTTCACAAGACACAATACTGTTTCAATTCAGATGATAATAATAATCATATAGATTTATAATCCCATATTATTGTACACATTACCATGATCTCCTAGGAAAGTTTGTATCAAATAACATGTACACCTATCACATAAAAGTAGATTCGATAAGTTAGAGAAGTTACCCCGCCGTGAATTCTTCAACCATGGAATTACTAGGGATCATGTTGCCCTTAAAGGTACCAGGAGGGTTAAATTATACTCACCTGGAATTAGTTCTACCCCCAAGTCCATGTACATTCACCCACAATATAAGAGTGTTAATAATACCCCTAGGGAATACCAACAGTACTCTGACCATTTGAAAGATGAGAAATCTTCGGCCTTGGAAGTAAGACGTATCGTAGTTTAGTGATTCCATTTATAGAAAGTCACTCCATTTTTTCTCCTGAAATGGATGCCAGGAGACACAAAACAAAAATATCTTGCATTGTTTTTATTGTCACATTATTTTAGAAGCAGGCTGACTATAGTTTTGTTGATTTATGACGTAGCCGAGTGTGGTTATTTCACAGTATTAAATTCATCAATTAGAACTTAATGAATGCCATCATTTACTTATGTATTTTAGTGTTTTGTTATTTTTTTTATTCCACTTTTAATTTTCCTATTATTCTACTGCATTTATTATTTTATTTCTCGGTTGTTTTATGCTACAGGTTATTATTACTACATGGATGTTTGGAGGATCCTCTCATAGCAAATCAGAATTTTATCATTCAAAATGTCCTTTTGTTTGAAGGCAATGTGAGTTCTCTTGGTATACCTTCAATTGAAACTTTGTCCTTATCAGAGAACAATTGTTTATATTTTCCCACCATAAGTATATGTATAAATATTACTGTTTGCCTATATAAACCTTTTTTTTTTTCAACTAAAATTTTTATTTTAACTAGATGCGCATATTATTTTCTGCCCAAGATTATATATTCTGATTAATTTTTAAAAGCAAATTTTAGGTTAAAAATGGGCTTATGATTACTGAGCATATTGTTTGTTCTTCATTGATGAATACTAGATAAAGCTTTCTCCTGTGTAAATGTTTCTGTTGTCCATGTGTGTAAGCTGAATGAATATATTACTTACCTTAATGCATTGTGTGATTTTGTCTATATTTAATATTTAAAACACCTAGTAAACTGTTCAATATAGAAACACCTTGTAGCCAATCAATGTGTATTATGATTCTTCTGCCTATTCTTATGTGTGCATACTATATTTCAAAGCCATGTTTACATGATCAGCCAAAATAATAAAATTAAACAAATAGACTCTGCTGTTTTGTATTTAATTGTTTTAAACTTAACAATCTTTTTTTTTTGTCCTCCTCAGGGCAAGCAAGAGGGGGATGTTATTGCATTAAACAGAATTGTGTTATGATCAGTTACAAATAAATGAACACTTTCACTTTTAATTGTGATGGCTGCCCAAGATTGTATTTCACCACATTCAACTTAACATAATGGCACTCCTCATTTTGGCCATTTAATGTCATTTTGTATTCTTTTGGAAATTTGACTGACTACATGTAATTTCTCTTCCACCATCATCCGAACACATGGTATCTCTCTATATATAGACTGCTATAGAGAGACCATGCGACATATCGCTGCTTAGTTGTGTTCTGGCCCAGCCTCATATTCTGGATTTCTATTAGCAGCATACACCCAAAATTGAGGGAGCCCAGCCTATCAGGGATGCTCTATCACACAAAAGTCACGTGTATATGTTTGGATAGTTCTTTTCAAACATCTTCAGACTTCAACATTTGAATAAAACCGTCGCCGTCTTACCTCCATGCCTTGCGTGCAGCCTGGCTGTGTTGAAAAGCTTAATGGTACTTGATCGTTACAAAATGAGACTCTAATAAATATAACGACTGGATTTGGATATTATTTAAACTTTTAACAGAAAACCTGCTCTTGATCATGTTTATAAGTTGATTTCGATAACTGATTTCTGTCATTATTTTTCCCTCGGTCGTAGACTCCTACTGTCGTTGAATCGGCTTATTTCATTGGCCTGTGGATTAAGGGGAAGACCCCAGATGGGACAAGATTATGTGCACTTAGTCAACTCCGACAACATGATAGAGGTTTGTCAAGTGCCACGGTTAATACACCCATGTCTTAACCTCGGCTTGCGAAATTGCTCTTCCACTAAAAGATAGGATGTCCCAATAACTACATGTATATACCATAGGCCTAGCTACTATCTATGACCATGGAACCTTGGTTAGTGTAAACGATAATTTGGAGAGAAAAAAAATTCATTGATTAACTTGGCACATTTTTACCCCTGCCAAGACAACTGAATGGAAATTCTGTAAAGCTATATATATATATATATATATAACTTTACCTTATTTATGTCTGTGTTGTGAAGACTTTAAAACAAATCTTTTTAATTCAACTATTACAACACAGTGCATTAGAATGTATTTCACAAAATTCAGCTAAGCATTGTGTAATTTTAGAATTTTTAAGTCTAGACGTTGTAAATGCATTCAATAATTGATAAGTGATGACTGATAAGACTGTCATTTTATAATGACAATATCCAAGCCGCTGTGTTTTTTTTACTTAAGCACTGGAGGAAGAATAACTTTCCAGCATTATGGAAACATTTCACATCTTGGTTATGCCAGTGTTTATTATTGTTGGAATACAAGGGTGTCAAATAAGTGAAATGCCCTTAAGCATGGCGTAAAACAGATATCAAGCGGACTCCCAAATGTCAAATTAATCTTTCAATTTGATCTCAATTCACCACAAATATTGTAAAATTATGCAATGGTGGCCATTTTGTTTTATGGAATTTGGTGAAATGCAATCCCATCCATTTTCTTAATAGGAGGGCCGCGGAGGGGACTAAGCTTCAAGTCTCGAGGTAATCTGTATATTATAAGCACGGGTATAAAATGTCTACCCCGTTTTTTTTCAGTGACTCTTCACCTACTCCTCCAATATTATTTCAGCTCAAATTAACAAAACTGTAAAATTTGTTGAGATTTTTATCACAAATTTATTTCATAAAAATATGAACATTCCAGAATACAATGAAAGACTGGTCCATACTAAAAATATAGGTAATAAAGATATAAACAATATAGGGTTAGTATGGTAAAGTGTAAAGGTCAAGAAATATAGGTAATAAAGATATAAACAATATAGTGTTAGTATTGTAAAGTGTAAAGAAATATAGAAGAGTATCATGCGTATATAATTAGTTGTTTGTTTGGTACAGTACAATGTAGTTTCATGTACAACTTTATATCAACAAAAATGACAATTTAAATGTGGAAAAAATCCAAAAAATAAGAAAATGCTTTTCAAAACAGAGTTTGTTACAACAAAAAGTCAATAAACATCTTAACCGGTTGATAGATGTATGCCACTTTGCAGACAAATTAATGAAATATATAAAAACAAAATTTACTTGATTTACTTATCATAATTTTAATGAGTTATCAACTGAACAAGAAAACAAAATTCCAAAAAAGTATCAAATGGATTTCCAAAATTTAAATTGTTTGAAAAATGTCACTATATTTTAACATAGACAACCCAAGGCTGAAGCTGCTTGTATCCTGCACATAAAGAAATAAGATCTTTATCAAAAACAACATAAATCTATGTAAACAATACGTCTACATGTACGTAGCAAAACATTGAGCAGCAGCTGGAAATTTGTGAGCACAAGAATTGGACAGATAGAAATATATATAATAAATATAGAAATAGAAAATTTATTTTGTTCAAGATACAAGGACATGCTTACAAAAATGTATATAGATACAACCAGAAGTCCATTATCTAGAAGTGTGAAACGCCCATATGAGTAGCGCGTATGGCATTGTATCCAAAATCGGCCTATTCAACTACTTGTCAGC
>JAVFBX010242382.1:0-10360 GCA_034783855.1 Mopalia kennerleyi | reverse complement strand
AAATTAGTTGAGAA
Source organism: Mopalia kennerleyi (assembly GCA_034783855.1). Taxonomy (NCBI): domain Eukaryota; kingdom Metazoa; phylum Mollusca; class Polyplacophora; order Chitonida; family Mopaliidae; genus Mopalia; species Mopalia kennerleyi. The sequence goes on along the minus strand of JAVFBX010242382.1, from coordinate 10,346 downwards.
TATTATCTTTGGAATTGAGTCACTTTAAATCTGATTTAAACCCCATTTGGGAAGACCTTTAAGGAGGGCATTAAACTCCAATCAATCATTCAATCAATCAATCAATCAATCGATATTCTAAATAACTTGTAGAAGCTTTCCATTGACATTGTTTACAAAGTGGATATATATATATACATCTTTGAAATTTCCTTGAAAATTTATTTGAAACTAAGTGTTACATGTATTCCCCTTTTCTTTGTTTTGTGCATATTACATGCAGTCCTGTAGTTTTACATAAAGTTAATTAGATTTTGAAGCAGTTAGACCTATTGGTTGTTTACAATTTTTTTTACACTTTACAGATTTTCATGTAAGCAAATTTAGCCAATGTATACAATCCTTCAAATAGAATCTGAGAGGACTCGGTTGTGAAAGTTTTATTTCACTAAATTGTTTATCCTATAACTAAAACCCAGCCTCTCTATCAGTGGGTTTAAAATCCATATCTTATTGATATTCATAGAGTCTTTAATATTGAAACACTAGAATTCATAATGGCTGTGAATATGATCAGCCATTGGTGCTTCCTGATGGGATTATATGCCTGACATTTCTCCGATCGCTTCACTTTATTGTCTTTACGTAACCGTCCTTGGTTTACTTTGCATACATGAGGAGAGTTAGACGTAGGAGTGAGCAGTGGTTAATTAGCCGGAGGCATCCTCCACAGACAGCAGCCCAGGACTTTTCTCACTATATAATAAGAGATGATGATTTCGAGACATTAATCATAAGATAAGAATGTAAAAACCTTCCGAGAGAGAAAAAGTGTCGTATTCATAATTTACTTGATTTCTAAAGTGCCTCTGTGAAAATCTGTTAGAGCATTGCTTACACTTACAATATACATAATGCTGAAGAGCATAAAAGGCTTTTGTGGTTGCTGATGGTGTCTTAACACTGTTCCAACAAGAAGTTTAATAAAAACATGAGTAATAAGTGTGTCTCTGGGATACAGGTGAGTCTCGAGTTTATTCCTACTATGTTTTTATCCTCTTTTTACCTCTTCAAAGATTCATGTAAGTTGATATTCTTAACATATTTATCAGAAAATTGATCAATTTGTAGGCTGAATGTAGTAACATTTCTTTTATATAGCTTTATATAGCTTTAAATTATCTATGGCTTAAAATTAATAAATTTACTTTTGCTGAGTTATAAGGATCTAACAAGTTTCGCAGTTATGTTTGTATTTTGATTTCAGTTTTTAAATTTTCAGTTAATTTAAAATTATACTCAGGCCCCGCATGTATGTTACTTAATAATTAATTTTACAATTTAGGTTGTAGGGACTGAATTGTTTTGTTTTTTTTAAAACTTTCATGCATTTGAAGTCGGTCTTGCTATTTATTATGCAGACCCCGTCTAAATACATACGAGTTGATTTTCTCAACCTTTAGTTATATAAAGCTGTACTTACATATATTTAATTTATTGTGTAATATAAATTTGCACAGTTTATTTTGACATGGCCCTGGCTATGTATATTCGGCTCTTCAAATCATCTTGTCATTGTCACTACTTTTCTAACAAATTTTTAATGTGTGCTTGTGCCAAATTATTTCATATCTCGCACCTCGGTCTTTGTGACATGTTCTTCGGTGTGGTGTAGCATTCTGTAGCATACAAAGGGCAGTAACCCACTTGTTCACAACTCCTATTTTATTGTCGGCACGCCACAAAGAATATCTGTAACTCTTTTATTACAACAGTTGTATTCAAAGTCATAATTTAATTGTTTAAGGATCGTATTTATGGCATGATTCGACATTTAGAATCATGTTGTTTTATAGTATTTTTTTTTTCACATGTAATACAGAACTTGTGAGGTACATGTACTCAGTTAGACAGTACAATAAACAGGTAAGGAACTCTTTATAACTTTGTCTATCAGCAGAATGTGACAGTGGTTTTTACAAGGTTTCCTCTTGGTTTTCCATGGTACATGCATATAAGTGATATACCCGCAATACCCTTGTGGATGATGTTAACCCCAATCAAAGAAACAAATTTCTATTAAATTGTTTGATTAGCAGCAGAGGCTTAGCCAGGGGCTTTGCAAAAAATCCAAAGTATGGTGTCCAGAATGGTCGTTTTGCTTCATTTTTTTAAGTCCTTATCTCATGCATGTGAAAAAGGGTGTCCAAATGGGACAATTGTTCACTTCAGGCTGTCCATTTGGACGGGTGGACACCCCTATGCCTAAGCCCTTGATGAGCAGGTGCTTGATGAGTTATTTTTTATAGGGTAGTTGTCTTACAGTAAATTCTTATTGCTTCCATGTTTTGCATCCTTTTCATGCCTGGCATCTCGCTGTTTGTGGTCCGTGATGTTGAAGATGAATTCCTTCAACGAACTTGTCTAGTACACAGGCACTTGAGTGAAATAACCTTAAATATACTCTTGAGTTAGCCATTGTCCGTGGCTAAAATGTTAGCACGTCTACCTACCAACCTAATTTGATGTACCATACACAGTTTTGAGTCCGTCTATCCCAATGTGGCTCCAGCTATAGTGGGGTGGTTTTTACAAGGTTGCCTATCAGTTTTCCACATATTTAGAAAGGAACAGTGTGAAGTGGACAATCCGTCATCATATAAGTGAAATAACCTTGAGAACAATATTAAAGCCCAATCAAACAAACAAACTCAATTGAGTTAAATAGTTTGATCGTATATTTTAATTGTTCTCAACACTTATGCAAAAAATCAAACGATCAATCAAAGTCAGCTGAAAATTATATAATAAGTCTGTGACCGATTTGATTGTCCAAATTGTTGTTTTAATAAACCAGTCCTATGAACCTATATACCTGTAATTTTCAGGACTTAACATTTTTACAGCACTAAAAATAATACATTTGTCATTTTCCTATAGTGATTTATTTTAAGACTTATTAACTTGCAAATGAGTGTTATATTAATTTTCTTTCAATTTCAAGGATATACGAATATTTATTGTAGAATTCTGAAATGCCCATTATGGGATACTTCTACTTCCGAATAAACTCAATATTTAATTTTAAAAAATCTGTATTCTAGTAAATGCTGGATTGTCTCCCTTTTTCTTCCTGAGAAATGTCACTGAGTTGCGTATTTATTGGTCTACAATGATTCAGTTTGGGTAATAGTGAGATTTAAATAAATACCTTTTTGTAGGATTTTAAGCCCCAAATTTGCCTAAGTATATACCAAAAAGTTTTTCAATGGATAAAGGTACATGTAAAAGAAGCTATTGTGCTTGGCAGGAATACCACAGAGATATTTGACCTAATTCATTGTATAATATGAATGGTTAACTAATTTATTTATTCTGTTATCTAAAGAGATGATATATCTTATTAAAAACCTTGAACTGGAAATGAAAATTGCAAGAAATATTTGACCTAAATTAAACATTTCATTATACAAATTTATCAAAGCCTTATATGGTAAAATCCACTCATTGTTAAGTAAGAAAGGAATTCTAAAAAAGTGACCCACATTTGTTGAATAATATTATGGATTGATCTTTTGGGGTTATCTGATGTAAATGTAACAGTTACAGTGGAAGGTCAGGGGTCAATGAAGAGTGGGACAATCTGATTGGCTGAACTCATTTGATTTACGTCAGAAAAACTCTAAAACAAATTGGGATAATATGGAGTAGGTTATCTACCCTTAATCGTTAAGCTGTTAGATCAGCGATTACTTAGGATGGCTACTGGATTAATGCTAAAGCCGGTGACCCAGAACTGGGAAAGGTCTCTTCAACAATCTAACACAATTGCTGCTTAATTAATTGGCCAGCTAAGATATGCTAGTAACGAGCTCAGATATCTTATCGCTTCCCATCAGCTAGGTTTAATCAAGTGCATGTCTGACTCAGACGGTAAAAAAAAAGATATAGCTGACAAATTTGTGTTAACTATTCCTTGTCGAAAGAAAGTAATAGAAGTCTATCTGCTGGATGATTTCCTTCTATGGATAGACAATATCAAATATACATTTGTCCTAGTTTTTCTAAAGAAAGATGCTAAAAACTAATCACAAACTATGATAATAGGACTATTGAACTTCCTGCAGTATGTCTATGAATACTAATCGGAAGTCTTAACAATCCAGGCCTTATTATAGCCTCAAACTGGATCATCTTAAAAATATGATAGCAATGTACTGGATAAACAATGTGTACATCAAAGCATATCATTAATTTGTGTAATGTTGTATATCGATTCTCGGGTCCAAAAGAACGGGTAGATTTCTGCATGGATTCTTCTCCCGTGTAGCGACTACATTAGGATTTTATTTTTTATATAAGCGGAATCTTCGCAAAAAGTACAATGAAGGCAATAAAAAAATTAATTATTATGTCTTTTTAATTAATAACTAAACATTTTCGATGCAAATCATTTGTTAAATTAATGTGAACAATAATTTGTTGGAGTGCCATATATAAACTCTCAAGATGTTGTAATCTGACTTTTTGGATCTAGTTTACTAGGTATATAAAAAATATCTGCAAAGCTTTATTTGTTGAGATTAGGATTAGGGGATTTATGAAACCAGGTCAACTGCATCACAAAAAGTCATGTTAAGAAGAAAAATGTAATTTTCTTGTCAACTGTAAATATATACATGTATATATATATATATGTATAAATTGTTTATTGTTCTTATTGTGATAGTCATTTTTTACTTTCTTTTATATATATAAATTTTTTTGTTTTTATATTTATTTTCTCCTTGAGTGCTTCTGGCTATACCAAGAATACACAATTAGGTCCATCCAGTTTACATGGGTAAAAATGTTATTGTATCTTTTGTAAGTGGACAAATAATGGCGACACACTGTCATGACTACAGATTTGAAGAAATTTTAATAAATTTGAACTGGTCATATGAATGTGATATCAGACCCTTTGTCCCTTGTGCTCTCTTGGTGGGGAAAGCATTGTTTATAGTATAGTATTATTTGACTTGTATTTTGTTAGGGATCGATACTGATAAATTCCGAGCCAAATAATCATTGATTGTTAAAAGTGGACTGAAGACTCTCCAGGTGGTTGGAGGGAGGGTTGCCTGAAGAAAGAACCCAATATTAGGATTTGAGTTATGACATTGTGTGAACGGAGTGACGTCCCTTTGTTACAGCAATGGAGGGCTAATCGAGGATCTTTAACATGGGTGATTTAGGCAATATTGCAAATTAACAGTTAAACATCAATAAAACTTTTGTTAACATAACTGGAAACCCTCATATTCTGTAGAGTTTGAATTGAGACTGTAGTCAGGGGTCTGAGTTCAAAGGAACCCAATATACTGTTGAGTGAAATGACATTGGAGCTATGGCCCTGAGGTAAAAGGAACCCAATATAGTGTTGAGTGAAATGACATTGGAGCTATGGCCCTGAGGTAAAAGGAAACCAGTTCTACTAAATTTGCACCAGTTAGCTTTAGTTCAGTGCCTGCCTTGCACCTTGTCATTCTTTCCACTGAGCGTACACCCAATGGGCTAGGGGCTCACAGCCTCGCCTCAGTGGCTAGCATCAGGTATATCATATGAGTGAGTCACAAGATGTGGCTCCGGCAATTCCAGGGGTGGTTTTTACGAGGTTTCCTCCCAGTTTTCCGCCATGATAAGGCAAGAAACAGTGTTTAGTGGACAGTCCGTTGTCATACAAGTGAAATACTTTTGAGTATGTCGTTAAACCTCAATCAAACAAACAAACAAACAGTGGCTATCGTGTCAGATTTTTCATCCTCATTCCATGACCCATTCTAACGAGTCCCACACAAGACCTCTGATAAAAAATGAGTGGTAAGAGGGGATTTCAGCTTTTGCAGAGATGGTTTTTGTAGGGTTTCCTCTTGGTTTTCCTTGGTATTAAATTTAAAGCCGATATAGACTAAGTTTATTACCTGAACTTGATAAACAATCACTGTCAATCATTCAGACAAGATCTCTCTCCAGTACTCTTGGTATGGCTGGATTGGTAATCGACACTGGTGGGTTTTATAAAATACCTTAGGATTCTAGATTGTGTAAGGTATGTTCTTTGTACTTTAAAATTGACTTGCCACTATCATGTTCAAAGTTAACAATACAATAGGCTTTGTACAGAATGAGGCAATATAACATTTTTTCTATGGTAGGCCCTACATACTAAGACATGCATGTAAAACTTTTCTAGAAAACAGAGCAATGTATTTGCATTGAGAAATGTCATATTTCTCTAAGTTATGTCATCAAACAATGTTAAAGTTTTTTCAGACCTAGCTCACCATTGCAGTCCTGAGTATATTAACAATGCCATTTGTACATGTGCTTTCAATAAGATGTTTTGTTCATTTGAACATCATTCTGAAATCTAGAGGGATAATTTTTAATTGCCTTGATGGAATCAAATATTATATAATCAATAATCTATATTACAAAGATGTGAAATATAACAAATTAAGAAGAAAAAACCCACTAAAGACTGCAGGGGCTTAGCCAGAAATCTAAAGTGTGGTGCTGAAAATGGTCATTTTGCTTCACTTTTAAAATCACTGGGTGTCCAATTTTGACGGTTTTCCTATCTCCTGCATTTTAAAGTTTCTTAAAACAGGGTGTCCAAACGAGGCAATTGTTCACTTAAGGGTGTCTTTTCGGATAGGTGTCTGCCTAAACCCTTGCTTAAGAGAAACAGAAAGAAGAAAAGAAATGATGTCAAAAAGTGTAACAATGTCAGGGTGTCAGTGAGCGGAAAAACTCTCAACCCCATTCACAATAAAATCAAGTGTAACTTCCTGTGCTTAAGATTCCTGATCATATATTCCTCTATCTACATCTGAGCAGCTATAAACTATAAGTACATGTATACATGTAGGCTGTAGACATACATAACCTCCTCTCAACGCACATAATGTGTGTTCATCTTTCAAAAGTAATTATTACTTCAGCATATGCATAGAATTGTGATATTTCAAAGAAATAAATATTTTTTAATGATGTAAGCTTATATTGCATTATTTTGTTTGGATGTACATGTATAATGTCAAATGCTGCATGCATCAAATACATTTATAAAAAGATGTGCAGAATTGAAATTTAATGGAATAAAAGTATACAGAAAAGGATTAAAGGATTAAAATATTTTTTAAAATAAAGAAAATTCCTAGATTAATCAGTAAAGTTGCGTACATTTACTTGTGTAATAGGTATGTAATTTTGTATTGACAGCATTAGACAGCAAATGTTCTTGTGACATGTAGAAGTTACATGAAGTAGACAGTATTCTTTAAACTTTACCGCCTTACCACTGTAACAGCATTGATAAGTTGAAGATTTTTGAAGGGGGGAGGGGGAGCTATCTAAAAAGCTGGTTACATTTAGCCCGGAGAACCCCATCTTTTCTTCCCCTCGTAGCATTATGCAATATGCATTGACTTGCTGAATGGGGAAGCACCCACCCCTGGAAAAAATGCAAAATTTCTTGCAACCACTAATTTTCAGGTTAAAAATTTCTCACCAGATTCAACATACAGCGAATACAGTTTCAAAAAAAAAATCTTAAACATCATGTACTTTCTTGCACCATATTTTCATTGTGTGCTTGTCTTATATGTTGTGAAGGATGTCTGAGCTCACCCATTAGGATGGCACGCCCCTATCTTCTTTATAAGTGATATATTCTTCAGTGTAACATGGAAATATAATACATGAACTTTTATTTTATTTATTATTTCATCAGTAGTCAACGGGTTAACACCCAATAAGAATTACTTACTAGTAAAACAGTTTTTACAGGAGATGTGATATATGATAACAAATATGCCCAGCATAGCAAGTGCTTTGTTGTATACGGGATCAATATGTACGTGCCTACATTATGTATCCATGATATATATTTCTATTGAGACACCTGATGCTCAACAAAAACTCTCAAATTACAAATCAATCAAAGAAGTTATATCCATTTTTGTTCAATCTTGTGAATTTAAAATTTATAAAACATAAACAGTTCCATTAATAGTAGACCTACCTACATGTACGACATGATACATTTTAAATTCCTTTTTGGTCCAGTGCAATATTAAGTTACGCTTAAGCGACCAACCCTTATTGTTTAATTACCATCTGTATGATTATCATGCTTTGTGTTCATTAACCTTCTTTATTCAGATTTCATGTCTTTTTCCATTGAAAACCCTGGTATATTTGCGCTCGTTAGTAAAATCTACCTGACATGTGCTGGTACATGGATACAGGATTACCATATTAAAATCTTATTTTATTTCTTGACAATAACAATATAAATAGATACAGTTCATTGCACACGGGTTGTGGTAGGGTATCTTCAGTCCATCAAAAAGTTACATGAGCAATGCTGAATTAATCTAAGCAAATATCCTATTAATCTGTCTCCCTTCGAAGAGGAGGGGTGTTAGGGGTGGGGGGTTGGACAATAGTTGGAAAGAACTCACAGTGATCTGGTGTGCTATCTAATTTGTAATTGTTTTGAATGTTGGACAGGGGTGTCTAACAAATGCAACAGCTGTATAATTTTCCTGTTGCTCTGGTGCTTTCAGGTCCAAGGGGCAACACATTTGTGATGTCTTTGTATCCCCGACTGTCCTGTCTTGACATTGTTTGCTACCAGTGGTGTTATTTGAGGGAATACCCCAAACAAACAAACAAAGAAAATTAAACTTTACGCAGATTCTTGATAATGTTTTTAGAGTTTATTTTATAAATAAGAAGATGACTGTGTCAAATGATCCCATATTCTGTTAAAGAATCAGATTTAGGATAATGTGTTTATTAGAGATATGTCAAAGAAAGCTCCTGTGTGTAATTGTCTCAGCAAGACTTATACTTTTATCATTTCTATTGTACTTGCCGTGACTGTTAACATCATGTCAGCCTCATTGTGTTAAAAAGTGATATGCACAATTTACTCTACATTTACCCCAAACTATTGTCTTTTTTTTTTTTGAATGGCTTAGCTACACTTTTCCTTATATCGTACTCCCTTAGCTCTGGGTTAATTGAACTTTTCTGTTTACATTTTTGGAGTATTTATATTATATCGGACCAAGGATTAATAAAAAAACAATTTTCAATTTGGCTTAATTAAGGTCATTCATTCAGTATATTTGCTTGATATATATCAGTGTTGTGTTTTATGCACACACAATGTACCAGTATTAAAGGTAGATTCTGTGTGCCTGTGTGAATAGGTTTGCCTGAGGGCTTCACATCTTATCAGACATATTAATCCAGGTCATCAGGGATGACTTTTTAGGGACTTTTTTTCCCTCTTAAAGTGTCTTTTGTGAGTGAACATAAAGCTAGGAAGAAAGAGCTTGGGGTGTAAAACTAGTTTATACGTGGGATGTTTTATTGTACACGTTGTATTCAGAAACAGGAGATGACGCGATCTTACTGAAGCTATTGTTTGTCGTTCGGGGTTTCCTGTACTTGCCGTTGTCAGTTTAGTTTTGTTGTCCCACTGTTAAGCTCAGTGTGATGTGTACAGTACAAGTGGCTTGGGGACTATAAGGGTTATATTAAGGGCTCTGCCATTGACGTATCTTACCTACCAGGAAATTTTGTGTGTTTACCTGTGATACTGCCATCTAAACATCTACCTGTGGAGATTTTCATCACGTTGAGCAGGTAGTCTTCGAGACAGGTGTGGTAATCAGGTGTTACAATGTATGGAGGGATGGAGTGCCAGTTAGCCCCATCTTACATCAACACGGCAAATGGCATGGGCCTTGCAGACCCCACAGTGCTCTCAAGCTGGTACTGGTAGGTCCCAAACTTGATTACTTGTTGTTCTCATCTCAGACTTGCATCCACAGGTGCTCTGTCTATTAAGGCCAGTATAATGTTCTGGGCTTAGTTATACAATTAATTGTAAGCACTAGAGGAAGATTATCTTTCCAGCGTACCAAAATTATTGTATAAGTGTGGCAATTACCCTAAATAACCCCCAAATTCGTCCATAAAATTATTTTTTTAGAAGCTATTTAAAGACTTGTAAATTGTGTCTGAGGGGCAGAAGATGAATTTTTCAGTTGGAAAGTATCAACATTTGTCATTTCAACTCATTTGAACATAAACTTGTTCAAATACATGCTGTAATATTGTCACAACAACCTAAAAGGTTAGGATTTGTCATGGACGAAATTGGAGGTGATTTAGTGTTGGGAGTCCATACACCCTCATCACAGGATTAAAATATTCTTGAGCTAGGGGTCAATTCAATCAATCGTTTAATCAATCATATTAACAAGAAATAATATTATACATGTATGTTTTAATATACTCTGAAT
>JAVFBX010242371.1:0-10360 GCA_034783855.1 Mopalia kennerleyi | reverse complement strand
GACAAGTGTAACATAATAGATGTTCGAGTTGCCTTATATGTTGTTAAAATGTCAAGATTTTATGTATCTCTATCATATGACAACATAATTATTTAAGTTAGAACATTCCCAGAATAGACATATTCTATTTAAAGCTTTATGTTTTGTAATGAACAAGAACTAGGAAAATGTAACGGTGAGAACATAATATGAAATGGTTTCAGTTATCTGAATTAATCACATTAGGGTTGTCAAAGTGACTTGAAAGAAACTGATTAACGCTTTTGTTGATTGCACGTTAATACAATGGGTGTGTATGAAAATGATAATATTCTAATGAAACTTAATGTCCAATACTCGGGTATAGTTTCCTATAAAAATTACCAACTCTTTAGTATTATTAAGTTACCAAGTATAAACTTAGTGTACAGTGAACATTCACACTATGTAACAGCATGTGATATTATAACACAAAGCGACCATAGGAAATGCAATCAGGTCAAATACAAATAATATAATGTATGTTGCCATGAAAAACATACAAATAACAGGACAGGTACTTTATGATATCCATTTTCATAAGTTGTATCAAAATAGTAGCCCTGGCCGAATATATCCAGTTATCCAATACCGGTACTAATGTATTATATACTAAAGCAACTATCAAATACAACTAACATGTACATAACTAACTGGCCCCATATATGAGTGTTAATGAATAATCCAGGATAACAGGAGTTACAGGACAATAGCCGGGATCAATGGAAACACCATATCCAATGTCAACATCCGGGCACCAAACATCAGGTTATAATTTCCCCAAAAATGAAGTTACAAGGCGACCCAGAACTTAGTCTCGCGTGAACCAGACCCTCGCGTTAACTTCGAACGCAGAGCGTCTGGTCGCACCGTACGTAATCTTTTGCAAACACGAACTTGCCCGGTTTTCGAACAGTTGCTTTCCTGATAGGTTTATTTTACAATAATATTTCAAAAATTAAATCGAACCCAAAACCTTTCAATTCATTTACTAATAAATTACTTTGGGGTTGTATTTGTTGAATTTGTTCACCACCACGAACTATCTGCGAAGTAGAACTTGTTCCGCTTCCGACAATTAATCCGCTCATTAACATACCAGATACGTCTTATTTTGTATCAATGTTATACATATGGGAAACGGCGTTGTCCGTTCATTTTGTCTTTTTTTCCTTCTCCAGGCAACTATACATGGTCATAGTATTGTATGATAAGTTTCTCAAGCCGATTGCACCATATCTTTCCATTTTCATCACTTTTTATTTAATTTTATTTCGATGGCGATTGTGGACGCCTCACTCGAGTGAGGCTTTGACAAGAGCGGCCTCTGTATTTTCCACTCATCAGACTGGTTGGAAAGGTCTAATTAAAAAAACAGATTGCAGAACATTCTACGACGTACGGCAGAATAATAAATATGGCTGCACAGAATTAACTTAATTAAATAATTGGAGAGCAGTTATTCCTCCTGAAAGCATCAAAGTCTGCAACAAACAAGCGTGGCGCCACTGCCAATTAACTTGTCTGTGATGATGTCAGGACTCGTTAATGGGACTAAGATCGTGTATATATAATAATATGTATATACATCCCGGTGCCAGTGTGATTGCTTTTAGAAATATATATATATGGCCTATATTATATGTTTCGCCTAATTGTTATCTTGTGTTTAGACCGCCTCTTTCTTATTCTAAGAAAGCCTCAATCTGATTGGGTAGAGGTCATCCGAAAGCAGCTATTGCAAACTAGCCAACTCAGGTTTTATCGCCTATGGAGGCAAGGTAAGAAAGGAATAGAGGCTTTATGCGACGATCTTGTCTTCTGTTATGCCTCGGGAAGATGATGTGTTCGTGGCTTTCATCGCTTTATGTGGAGCTTAGTCAAGTTTATAAATAACTCAGTGGAACTAGCTTATTTCATGTAGTACAATGAATAGGGCTAATTACTCTGTCTAACCAGACGGAGGAATTAGCCATATTCATTGTGCTAATTTCATGTCGAAGTTTAATCAGTGTGTTTGTTCGTTTGGGCCTTAACGTCGTACTCAAGAGTAGGCTTCTTCACACTGTTCCTAGCCTTAATACGATGGAAAACCGCGAGGAAACCTCGTTAAAACCACCCCCGAGTGCCGGAGCCACATCGTGTGACTCACTCATATACCTGATGGTCGACAGACGGACTCGAACCCGTGGACGGTACCGCTACATTGAAGAAGGATTCATTGGTGAGCCGACACGATAACCATTAAGCCGCAGCCTCGGGCCGTAATCTTACTTCGGTGACAGATATATAGGCCTACGATATGTATAACATATAATGGGGTTTTTTTACTTTAAAACTTATGAATGTATAAAGATGTCGGCCACTTATTGAAGGACACAATTTTAGCCAAGTATGCCTTATTTTGTATAAATCGCTAAACAGACACGTCCTGTATCAAAACATGACGCCAGAATAACTAATACGGAAGATAGCTGTGTCGTATTGTCAAGAACGGGATATTTCTGTGCAGCAACAACTGTTGTGCTTATAACACATTATAACACAGATCTGAATATGCAGGAGCATGGAGGAGAGTTCAGATTTCCACTAAAAACACAACTGAATACGCATGGCAAGGAGTGTTGAGGTTCACACTTTATAATAATACACAGCTGAATAGGTATGGGAAAGCGTGTTGACATTAAAACTCCATTCCCCTGAAAAAGCAAGACAAGGTTTGTCTGTTTGATTGATTGGGGTTTAACGTCGTACTCAAGGGTATTTCACTTATATGACGACGGATTGTCCACCTCATACTGTTCCTTGCCTTATTACGGTGGAAAACCGCGAAGAAACCTCGTAAAAGCCACCCCTGATTGCCGGAGCCACATCGTGTGACTCACGCATATACCTAATGGTCGACAGACGGACTCGATCCCGTGAACGGTACATTGGAGTAGAATTAGGAAGTGCAATATGCTACCACTAAGCCACGGCCGCGGGCCCCAAGACAATTAGCCTGAATAAACATGGTAAGGGATGTTGAGTTTAACACCCTAAATTAACTAGAGTACCACTTAACTTTGGGAAATTTAAGTGACTAAATACATATAGAAAAGATTGTTTGTTTGATTCGGGTTTAACGTCGTACTCAAGGTTATTTCACGTTAAACACCAATCAAACAAACAAACATACCTAACTATGGTGAAAAACCGAGAGGAAATCTTGTAAAAACCACCGACAGCGACACCATGTGTAACAAACATTGACTACATACATATAGATAAGAAGAACAAAATGTACAATGTTGATTAAGCATGTATTTAAATGAAATATACAAATGAATTGGTCTACATGTACAGCCTAATCACTAAACATTTCATTTTAATGTATTTCAGGGGACTTTGAATCGGTTTCCAGGGGTGGGGGCCCGGGGGTAAAGAACACATTTTTCAATTAGGTAACATCATTATTTCTCATAAAGCTTTAACTTGTTTGTTTGGATGAGTTAATACTTACATACCCTATCACCTCGAGCAGTTGGGACAGAGAAATAGGATCTACCACAGGGTGTCTTACATGTTATTTCTGTGGAGTGTCCAAAAATTAAAGTGTCCCAACTTCTAGAAGTTATACGGTAACTACAAGAATCGAAAAGCTAAACAAAATTTAAAAATTGAAATTTTATGTGATTCACTTTAACAATTTTACTACCTATATCTATCTGCCTTGGCATGTTTTACTTCCCACAATTCAAACAGACTGTTTTATTAAGTCACATCAATTTAATCAGTTGGATTACGACTAAATCTAACTCAATAAAGCAGAGAAAGTGAAAAAATCAATACAAATACAAAAAAATCTTTTATTAATAGAGAATGGTGGCGGAATTGACAAAAAAATCTATCAGTACTTTTTTAAATCCAATTCTATAATTTCAAATTTTAAAAAAAATCCAACCTTTTTAAACCCCGAAAAAGATAGCCGGGATGTTTTCTTTTAGTTAAGGAAATCTCTTTCAATTTCCTGCTTTCAAGGTGCTCCAAGCTGTAAAATTCTACATTTTTTTTAAGTTTTAATTATTCCACCCCTGGGGTTAGTGGAAAATAAATAAATAAATTAAAAATATATAAAAGGAGTATCCTGGGGTTTCATAAACTAACTTGCTAAATTGAGTGGTTGCCTTGACAGTGACAGACTGTGACACCCCCCAGGTAGCCTTGTAGGCGTTTGATTGACGCCAGGTAATAATAGCAGTAAGCGTTCACAACTCTGCAAAATGTCGTAAGATTTGAGGTATTTCAAACTCTATATAAATGTACATGTATTATCTGTTTTGACACCCTTCTAAATGTAAACCGGACTATATTATGATGAAAGAAATTTACAAAACATGTATGAACTTTAAGTGTATTTTAACTACACCTGTATTCTATCTTGTCCATTACATGTAACTAGTCACTCCCATATACAATGTACATGTATATTACCAACCCCTCTGACATATTTTATTTAATTTAAGTGTATAATTTTTCTGGTGAATTATTCAGGAATGGTTTTACAAAACATGTGGAATAATTTGGCAAACAAATATTTGTATTTTGTCTATTAAAACAAAGATGAATTCACATAGAGGTGTAACAATTAGAAATTAACAAATAAACATTTAAAAAAGATACTAATCACAATCGGATTGATTGATTGATTGATATTTTACGCAATGCTGAAGGGCATTTCACTTATATGACGGCAGATGTGTACAGTAGAGGAAACTACATCATAATATTGATATCGCACATAAAGTTTAAAGAAAGCTATTCTGTTCTTTTAAAAAGTGAAAGAAGAAAAGTGGTTCTTAAGCAATAGTTTTCTTCAATAATGTTAATTACATGTAGCTTACTTTCAATAATCGGTCACAATGTATAGTTGATTTCCACTTGTTCTCTAGCGATAGTTCCGGGAGGAAACCGCGATGAGTCTCACAGAGGAACAATTGTGGCAAAACCTTAGTACAGAACTCATGGTGAACAAAAAAACAATATTCACGTCAGAGGAAGAATTGATTGAACAAACCATAACTAAACATTTTGAAATCGTTTCCTGGAAACAGTTTCTCCTCAGGAGTATCTCCATCCTTGTGTACAGAGGCGAACAGGAATATGCTTTCAAACTCCGCAATTTTCCATCAGACCATTTAGGAATTGGTACATTTCCGTGTCCGAATAATCAGATAAATGGAACAAAAAAACATATCTCTATCCCCATCCATAGGTTTATCCATACCGCATCTTGGATCCATATCCTTGTGCGCTCAAAATTGGCGTATATTTATGTAGTCATACATGAAGCCTCAATGCATGGCCTCCTTTTGAACCCAGAGCAAAACTATACAATTTATGCTAATAACACTATTGTTTACAAATAAATCTGTCGTAGTCTCTGTACACACTAAGATGGAATTCTAAATTAGTTACATGAGCCTAATTAGAACTGAACCCAGTCTATTGCCTCTGAATTATTTGAGCTGGCACTGAAACAGTAAACAAAAAAAGTTGTTAAATTCTGATATCAACATTGTATCGTTTTTATTTAGTTTTTTTTTTTCATATTGAGTTGATATTAACAGTTCACAAGACTTCTTAGGCTGTTGTGTAATTACTTATAAAAATAAAGGGGAGGAGGGGGAGGCGTTTTATTTGATTTTTTCACTCACATCCTGTGCGAAAGACAGTTAAATGAAATTACTGGTAACCTGAACATATCTAGCATAAAGACATTACAAGATACAACAAAAGAAGCAATGATGCCGAAAAATGATGCAAAAATATGTATTTTTTATATAAATTTTTTATTTAACTGCATTTATTTCAAAAACAGCAACAACTCCATTTTATGTGGCTTCTTGTCTCAGGGAGATCTCTACAGAAAGTAAACAAAACTTCAACCGATGATATGCCTCACTCACTCTGTGTACAGAGATGATTACATCAGCTTTGCAGACAAGCCCAGGATGTCATAAAAATATGTGTACACACAAAAATAACCTTTTCTATGCCATGACCAAATGAGACAGTCTAACGAGCAGACCCATTGACTTGTTTGAACCTCAAAACGTCATTCGAAAATTTATTGTTAATTAATATATTTGATAATGAACATATCAAATTTAACACTTTTATCATTTTATGATTTATTATTGGATTTCTAAATAACTTTGATGATTTTACAAATTATTATTCTTGTTTATTTATATACTGTCTTCATGTTTTAATGTTCAAATAATATGCAAATGTTCATGTATATGAAATTTATGGAGGACTACAGGGAAGAGCAAATTTTATCTCGTTAAATAAAGTTATTATTATTATTATTAAGCCCATGATCAGTCACATGACCCAATACAACGATATCACAAACAGATCGGCTTCATCTTGCCCTTTATCCCTTAGTGCACCAGGGCAACAGGAAACTCCCTCCCAACCCTTTGCTAATAATGGTTGAAACAAGGAACACCTGAGAAGAGCCTCTTACCTGGCACTTGTAAAATCTCCCCAGTTATCTGAAGTGGAACTCTGCTGTGTTGGCTCTGCTGATTTCTGTGATGTTGTTGTTGTTGTTGTATCGGGCAAAGGGTCTAAGTCGAATAATAAACCTGCATTACTTGTCTGCTGTGGATTTACTGGTGCTGCAGGCTGACTAGAGGAAACAGCTGGTGATTGGCTGTTCAGTGAAGAGGGTGCTGCTGATTCGTTAATAATATCTCCGGGAGGAGGGGCTATTTTTATTCCCCCTGGTGGAGGGGGCAGAAGACCTGGTGCTCCACCCATGTTAGCTCTCGGTCTTGACTTCTTCTCTGATTTATTCTACCAAAAAATCAAATTAATGTATTAAATAACACAAAATATTGAAAGACAGTTTCTTGATAAGACTACAATTTAAATAAAAACATAAATTAACATAATTTAATTATTTTGTTCATGCTGCCAAATTAATTGTTTAGTGTTCACTGTTTTGTAGAGCATTTCACTCCATTGAACAGAGAGGTGCTGAATGTACCACCTTAATCAGGTTACTTTCTGTAATTGTGTATCTCATTTATATACAGACATACCAAGCAGTGTTGAGCACCGTAATCAACAAAATTATGTTTTCTGAGAAATTCTGATGTTTTCTGACTGAAAAATGTGCCATCTGCTTCCCAGACACAATTTTTAAATGTTTTGTAAATAACTTCCAAAGAAATATTTATTGTTTGCTCGATTGTGATTAATGTTATTTCAGCTATATAACCGAAGAGCCATTCGAACAGATGAAACGAAATCACTTTTTACAGACAAAGACAGGATCTGACAACCACTTCATTCTCTTCATTGAACAGGAGTTGTTCCAATGGATAAAGATTATTTATAGGATTAACACAGTACTTAAACTTATTTATTTACAGGTCAATATGCCTCCCAATTGGTGAAGGAAACCACCATCTACCGCACTAGCGACGAACAAAGACAAGACTGGACAATCCAAATATCAGTTTTCTGTTGCTGTGGGGATTTCGGAGCTAATGGGCAACATGAAGCCAATTTGTTTGTGTGGTCTTTGTATATACATGTAGTCCTGTAATTGTCCTGTTTGTTTGTTGGCAGTGCCGTAGAGGGTGGTTTCCATCACGCATTGGGCTGGCAGGCAGTCATGTCAGTGTTTGTTTGATGAGGTTTAATGTCGTACTCAAGGGTATTTCACTTATATGATGACGGATTGTCCACTTCACACTGTTCCTTGTCCTAGCATGGTAGAAAACCGATAGGAAACCTTGCAAAAACGACCCCCGTGATTGCCGGAACCACCTCAAAATTCTTGTGACTCCCTCATAAACCTGTGGGTTCGACAGAGGGACTCAATCCTGTGAATGGTAAATCGAGGTAGGCATTAGAAAGCGCGCACGCTAACTACTACGCCTCGGCCGAGGGCCATCATGTGAGTGAAATAACCTTGAGTACAACATTGAATCCTAACCAAACAATCAATCCTTTTATACCCAAGCTTTGAGAGCATCAGAACAAAATCCCAAATGCTCGCAGAATGAATACAAAAAACCACCCCTATGTTGCTGGCAGAGGGACAATATAAAATTACCGGAAGATGTCATAAATAAATCAGTTTCATGTGATCACTGTACATAATTAACACTTACCCCAATGTTGAGCGTGATTGTTTGACCTTCTTTAAACTTCAAATCTAACTTTGGACCAGTGTCAAAATTTTTCATATTCTGTTCAAATTCTTGCTGCTGTTTTAACCATCTGAAATTTAGAAGAAAAAAATAATGAACTCATAGTGAAATCAGTAAGTTATATTTTAACAATTGTAAGTTTGTTTGATTTGTAAATAAGTTAATTAGATGTTGTTGTGAGCCTTCTTTTGACTTAATTGGTTGGGGCAGTAGCAGCAGAAACAAATCGATCCCCTGGTTTTAGTCTCAGGTGATCGATTTTGAGAATGCTTTATAACAGGCAACCAATCATTTGGGCTAAACAAATAGTAAAATAGTGAAACTAATAAAACAGAAAATAATTAAAGACAAAATGGTTTGTAAATATTCCATGTAAAACGAAATTCAATTGAATCATGTGAACTTCAAGGCTTAATATATCTTTACCCAAATTTCCAGTTCTGATTTTAGCCTGTTAATTATTCACATTATTAACTAGAAAAGCAGACCTTATCAAGCTAGACAGTTGAATTTATTTTTGAGCTGCCTTCCCCTTAAAGCAATGAACGATCTAGGCCTTACCAAACAGACAAAAAATATCGAAATAAAGTCAGTAGAAAATATGTCATATGGAGCTTTCAGTTTAACTTATAACAGATACATTGGATGATTAAGACTGTTTCGTATGTTCATTTTCGGATAAAACACTAGTGTGTGTACTTAGAGAGGAGACATAGATCTAGGTATTTTTACTGCTGGTTGAAAGTCAAACTCCGGCAGTTCGACGTGTATTGATTTGGTTTCAACGTCACAGTCGCCACCAGTGGTAGTCAATACTGCCTCTGCTGTTGTTTCAACTGGACTTGAAATAGCGCCCGATTCCTAGTCCTGTTTGAGAAATATTCATAACCTGGACATGTCCAGGTCGCTCTATTCGCTTTGAACTGTATGTTGAGTTTATTGTGTGAATCACCACTCGTTTGAGACCGTGAGCGATCTCGTCGGCCCATGTTTTCACCAAATATTGCTACTTCAGCTTGGTTTGTTTTTTTAAACCACCGAAGCAATCGGCAATCTTCAGGATGTTAGGCTGCGCGACAATAATGCGAGATTTCGCGGAGATCGCTTCAAAATTGAGCTATGTACGAGTCAAAATGTGTACCAGTCTAATGTGGAAGTTCTATGCTTTTAGCATTTCAGATTTAGAAGTCGAGCCGTGACGCATTTTTTATCTCCAATAAAAAGCAATTATTCGTTTACATTTTGTTTTATTTTGGGCACATGTAATTTGGGCGTATTTAATTTGGAAACATCGTTTACCGCCCAGATTTGGGTGCAATTTAGAGCCCTGGACTAAGTGCTAGGCTCAGCCACCCTGTATTTTACCGATCTGCTGAAAAGCACAAGATGATCGACAGGTGATCTATCTGTTCGATCGTCTACTATTTTGAGGCCTGGTTGTGTAGACGGCATAGACAAAACCACAGAGGTGCAGGCGTATGAACTCCATATAAAGTCGATTGTACATAAAGAAGTAATCCCTGCATAACATTATAGAAAGGATATAAAATAAATAGAGCCAACAACAGACGCATGAAGAATTACATAGTAGTCCATACGTCCGTTTACATCCCACCCACAATTTTCATAAACCCCATACGATTTTCCCATCATTCAACAGCCGCGAATAGAACCGAAGTGGTACACTGTAATAAAAAATTACCGAAATTTTACGACGCTCAACGATTAAAAGTGTGATCTCCGTGAGGTAGAGAATTTTAATAACTTACTGCGCACATCATACTGCACACAATGGCAAAATATGACTTCACAGAAAAGTATGGCAGAGATTTAACTACCCCCTACGGTGCTGTAAGTGGACTTAAATATAAGAGTCAGTGAACACAAAAAGACGCATTGAACACCAGTCGTTTCCTGCATCGTCTTTTACAAAAAAAAAACAACCGATGAAAAAACGCACGATAACTGGATACAGTCCCTTACGTTATTATTATCTCTTTTTTGTGTGACAAATAACTTTCGGTACACTATGAGCAGCTTATACTCTCAGATTTTCAAATATAATACCAAAACATACCAAATTAAATTATCCGTCCGCACAGCTTTAATTTCTGGTGGAGCCTGATCAC